>VZRH01004429.1:1602469-1624527 GCA_013397555.1 Urocynchramus pylzowi
TTTAAAAACCCCCTTTAAAAAAAAAAAAAAACCAAAAAAAAAAAAAAAAAACCAAAAAAAAACCCCCTGTATTTTGGTTTAGGTTTGTTGGTTTAGTACAGGAATTTTTGCAGGGAAAAGGTGTGCTGAAGAGCAGATATCTTCATAAGTATTTCCTCTTTTCTCAGTCATTTTAAGGGTAAAGATTAAGTCCTGTTTGCAACTTGATCTGTTTTACAGTGTCTAGTTGACTCTTCAGTGATGTTGTTATTCATCCCTCGAGAGCATTTAAGTCATATGATCTATTTATTTATTTTGAGTGAGGTTAGACTATTTTACATTTTCAATAACTCCAGAGACGTGTTGAGAGATGACAAAGAAGTATACATTTTCATTACACATAAGGGTTCTCTGAAGTGAAAAAATTGAGATTTATAACCCTTTGTGAGCTAAACTTCAATGTATTATGTTGGTTTTGCCTGCTGTAGGGATTATTTACATTTTTCCTGAGGATATGCAGATAAGACTACAGACACAGCTTTTAAATATTTTATTCAACTGGATATTTTAACATTTTTGTTAGAATAAAATGATACTTGATTATTTTTACCTTCTTACCTTCTTATCTTCTTTACCTGTGGGATCACTCAGACATATGGGTCTATGACTTTTTTGGAGTTTAGGGGAGCACAGTGCTTTGTTCTTTCAAAGCATCAGTCATGGATATACCAGGTGAGCACTGACAGATTAGGCTTGTAAGATTATATAAATCTGTCATGTCATTTACAGCTGCATCTCCAGTCTTCATTGCTGTGATAAACATATTTTGGGATATAAATAATTTTTTAATGTATATTTTTAGTTTGACCAGCACCTGAATCAAATCCAGCAGATTTTGTACAAAAAGGTTTAGCCTTTTCAATGAATGAATATGTGTGTTTGAATAGCAGGGCTTCTCTTTTATACATTCAGGAAAAAACCTGGCTTAAATGCACAAGCATTTACAAGAATGAGGAGCTGCTGTTGGCATCTTTGTTTCCAAAAGTCCCTGAACCATATCCCAGAATGAGGGATGTGCATTCACTACTTTTCTGTGCAAAAGAGGTTTAACTGCTAATCACTGCCATCAGTTTTTTAACCCTTGTGTAACAGGAGGTGGAAATGTCTTGTCTTAAAATGGCATGGGCTGAAATCTTGGGAGAATGGAGATCTGAACCTCTACTGCTTCTGTCCCTGGATATGCTACTCAGCCCCAGTGATGGGTAAAACTATGCCTTCATTCACCACCCTATATAAAAGTGATGAAACTAAATTTTAAAGGATAATATGAGAAAATTACAGCTAGGAGTCAGTATTTTTACCATTCTTTTTTGTTTTTTGAAGCATGCAAATCATACTTAAAGCAAAATTGTATGCTGGTTTGCCACATTTTAACATTGTTTATATAACTTTCAATACTTAATACTTTCCTTGTTTACCTAGGAGTTTATTTCATAGAGCATTTAATGGAAAATGCCTTAAGTTACCAACATTAAACTCTTTCAAACCTCCCCTTTTTGTGTGTCCTAAAAGCAACAAATAGGAATAAGGTCTGTGATAATTTTGTACAGACATTTTTCATGCCATGACTCTCAATGTATCATATAATGACCTACTTGGATAAAATTATGACTCTTTCACTAATGACCGAGAAAGAAAAGAGGAGACAGGTTTTCCAGGTTTCTTAAAAAATGTGGTTTTGTCCTCTAGGTGTTTTTTGGTTTTTTTTACAGGAAGGTGGCAGTCTCTCAAAAAACATTTTTCAACAGATCAGAATGTTTGTCAAAGAATGTGTCTTTGAAACTAATGTGTCTTTCTATTTTTATAGAATACTATAAAATATAGGATTTTTTTTTTTCTGTCAGTACGGCTGCCCCTACTGGTACAAGCTGCCTGTGCATATAGGCTGCTTAGTGCTTTGGCCTTCCTCTGAGTTGTCTTGCTTTAGTCCTGGTTTAATTAATGGGAATATGAAAATCAAACTTCAAACTAAAAGAATTAAAAGTAGAATGGCAGCTGAAAAAGGCAGAAATAGACTGGGACGAAGGAAGAAGAGACAGAAGAAATGAAAACATTAATCTGTGCTGTCAGAGTTTTAAAAGGTGTTTTGAATTTAGAGGAAAAAATATTGCTACTATTTCATTATGCCTTGTTCCTCTTCCATCCATTTTTTAAGGATATGAGACATATTGAAGAACAATTTTTAAATAGTAATTCCTTGTATTTATTAGAAATTAGCTGTAAATGTAATAATTTATGATTTGAATTTTATAAACTTATTCAGAAAAGTATATCCTAGAACATGCCAGTTATAGAATACAATTATAATGGAAAAATGTCATTATCCCCTTTGGAGATAGATTAAATGCGATTTCAAATGTAAATTTTTTAAATCCACAAGCGACTGTTGAATGCAACAGCTGCTTAGGGAAAGAGAAGAAATGAATTTTTGAGTTGGTTTGCAAGAGTGAACAGCATCCAGTTCAAAATGTTACTGTCAGAAAGCTACTGTGCAAGTCTTTAGGTCACTGTAATGTAATTAGATTCAATATTCTGATAAGAACAGCAGAATTCATTATATTACTGCCTAACTTGAAAAAATCATCTGTGTTAAAATGAGGAGTTGAAACAATGGAAATTGAAAGAACCATTCGTAAGGGTAAAGTACATTTGGATGTAATGGGGATAATTTTAATTTTGAAACATCAAATTAGAGTTTCAGCAAAAATTCACACTACAATATCAAAACGGATTTCATTGAGAAAATAAAAGGCGTCATTAAATTGAAGGTCAAATATATTACTAACTGGGAAATCAGAAGGTCCAAGAAAGGAAACTAGAAAAATACACACACTTTGCCTAATGGTAAAAATATTAGGGCATTCCAATCAAATAATGAAAAATAACTTGATAAAGGCATGAGAAAAAACGCTGAAAGGATTTTTTCCCTGTGTATAAGCAACAGAAAACCTTACAGAGGATCTACAGGAAAAGAAGACCTGGGTTTTTTGTTTGTTTTGTTTTTAAAAGAAGCTATATAATCAGAAAATTTTGTTCTTACAGTAGGATAAAAAGAAATTGTATTGATACGTCTCCTTAAACCTAGGCAATGTCATTTAGCATGGGAGAGCAAAGGCTGAAAAGACCTGCAGGGTAGTCTTTTCTAGAAGAGCAGTAAAACCATCTTCATGCCTCCTGTTAAATGAGAATCTGTTGGATTTCTTACATTGCACGCAATATTCAAAGAACTGAAATGGCAGCATTGCCAAAAGTGCTGGAATTAACTAAATGGGAAAGATTATCAATACAAGTCACAGTTCAAAGCATGGTGAGCAGGAGAAATTGTTAGGGGGAGAGAGAGGTGCATGTTTGGGCTAACAGGAACAGCAGGCAGAGGGGCCTTCCTCATACAAGTTAAATTAGTGGATCAAATGATCTTTAAAGCACTTTTCTACCAGTAAGACTTAGACATTGATTAAAGTATTCTACAGAAGTAGAGAACAGTTCACATATAGCCAACTCTCTAAAGAAAAAGCCTGTGAAATATCACCAAGGTAGTTATACTTATGGAGGTCTTCATTGGCCTGTTTATCTCTCATTTCAGTTGTTTCTTTTTGCCTCTAATTAAAAAAACCCAAAAACTACTTTTTATATTTTAATCCACAATTGCAAATGGTGGAAAATAGCTCATATTACCCAAAAAACTGGAGTGGTTTCCAAGCTTTATGTGTAGGGATTATAACTACTGGGGTTTTTTCCAGTGACCTCCTTAAATCTAAATCTCATCCTCACTGCTGTTTTTACAATCCCAGGAAAAGGGGGGAGTGGGCAACGGAGAAGTTTCCTTTAGGGCAAAAGGACAACACTAAAGACTTGCAGAAAAGTGTTGAATGAATGGGTTATAAGGTGTCAGTAGTCATAAATGTAAAGTAATGTACATGTAAAACACAGTCCTCCCATTCTATCTGCAGTGGTGTGCCATGTTCCTGCTTTTATCGCTCGAGAAAGAGATCTGCAAATTATAATAGGTTATGCTCTGAAAATGTCACTTCTGTGCTGAGTAGATATCAAAACAGCAAATATGACATTAAGAATTATTAGGAAAGGAAAAGAGAACAAAAGCAAACATCATTATATCTCTGTATGAAACTATTGCCTTTATCTTGATTCCTGTATGCTGTTCCAGTGTCTCAAAAAGGACAAAACAAGCTAGAAAAGGTACAGAAAGAAAAAAACAGCATGAATGATCAAAAGTAAGGAAGGGGTTTAGTACAAGGACATGTCTAAGTAGATCAGGACTCTTCAGCCTTGAAAAAAAATGACTAATGAGGGGGAAGGCAGGAGATGAGATAGGAGGTTATAAAAGTGAGTGGCATGAAGGGACATAAAGAGGTTCAGTGTTTCTCATTATTAAGGTATGAGGAGTGAAATTATCCTGTGGCAGATTCAGAACGTGCCAGGGGTGCACCTATCACAGTGCATATAGTCAACTTGCAAACAATACTGATTTTGGCCAAAGCCTAGAAGGATTCAAAAAAGCTGTTTTACAAATTCATGAAAGATAAATCCAAAAAGGCAGCTATGCAGGAAATCTACCTCTACTTCAGAAAGCACTGGCTGAAGACATCAAGAATATCTTCAAGGAAATACCACTTTTTTAGTCTTCTCCAGGGATCTACAGGATACTAAGTTGGAGGTGTATTTACCCTGCCCCAGTACAAAAGTTCTTAATTTATGGACTTGGCCTGTGCTGGCTCTGAAGTCATGGGTAGAGGAGAAATACTCATCTTAGAAACTGGATATAAACCTGGTTACAGCTTCTGCAGCCTGTGTTATGAGATAAACACGAAGAATTTAAATAATTTTCTGTTCCTCTATAAAATACCATTGGGCTGAATTGTCCACCTTGAATTTTTTTTGAGAAAGGACAAAGCTGACTGCTCTGTGTCTTAGAGTGTGGGGTTTTCAGACCATGAAGGTTCCAAATCCTTATGGCTTTTCTAGATTTCTTTCCTTGGCTTTTACAAAGGAACTGCAAACAATTTGTTTCCATGGTTTATGCAGTATTAAGAGTGCTTACATGGGTCATGACTTGTGAAGATGCATTGGCTAATATTTAGTGATGTTTTCACCTTGGCTTGTTTCTCTGCCAACAATCATGCATTTTAGAACCAAAATAGCTTAAAATGTAGATGGAAGAATATAGGCAGAACCCCTGAGACAGAGTCTAAAAATAGGGATTAGTTGGCTTTCCTTTAGTCATGCACTGTGAGCTTTAATATTTCAACCATATATGTATAAAGGTTACTGTCAATTCAGTCCTTTGGCAGCTGAAGGAAGGCTCAATGCCACTCAACAGACCTACTGTGGGACACACTTTGCAAGCAGAACTTGTCTTGCTTGACTTCTTTGTGCTGACCTGAGAATTTACTAGATGTTTGCTGCACTGCTTTGTCTGAGGCAGTACAAGAGAGAGGCTCTTTTTATTGTGTGATATTTTTATTTTCCTGAACATGAGAAAGAAGAAAAAAAATAGAATCAGCAGTTTATCTGAGACAGCTTCTCCTGTGCTTGTCTAGAGAAACACAAGGGACAATAAGGTGATTAAAACTCATAGTGATTTCCTTCACCACTCAAACATGCATTTGCTGAATTTATGAATATTTGTGATGTCAGTCCCCTCAGGGGAACTTCCAGTAAAACTGGAAGTGATTTCCCACCTTGTAGCCTGTGAGTGAATATGGGGTTGGGAACAAGTTCATCTTAAGAGCACCTGCAGTCAGGTAGAATAATGTGAGAAGAACTTGGCTTTTCCTGTGTTTGGGGTTCTTTCTCCTGCAGCAGAGCTCCCCCTGCTCTGTGAGAACAGAGGATGAGTGGTGCCCATGGCTGTGCCCAGCTTTGGGGTTTGCAGTACAATAGAGAGGTTGGAAAACTTGAATAAGTTCAGCTGAGAAAAAACAGGTATTTAAGGGGCTGGATTGCAGCTGAGAGGCCTTTTTTTTCCTGAACAAGAGAAAGCTGAAGGGGAACTTGTACAACCTAGGGGCTGGTTACAGAGAGAGATGGAGCAAAATGTGCATCTTCCAAAGCTACAGCAAGGAAAATTCTGCGTCATCATAAAAAAACTTCTCAGGCCTGAGGGTGATCAAATGCTGAAATAAGTTGCCCAGAGAGACCGAAATCTTCATCCTGGGAGATTTTCAGAACTTGTCTGGACAAGCCCTGAGTGGCCTGACCTAACTTTGAAGATGGATTAATCTTTGACGCTGGTTCTTTTTCTAGTAGGAGACTGGACTAGATAATTTCCAAAGGTTTCTGTCCAAGCATTAAAATTGTGTGAGCTCATCCAAGGCCCTTTCTGTCCTGCAGACAGTATGCAGTCATTTTGTGACTTTAAATCAATTTATAAAGCTTTGTTTATTATTAGAAAAAAACTTTTATTTAACTTCTGCCTCTCCTTGGCAATTACAGCCAAGTTAACTGGTAATTTCTCTCGATAGTTTTAAAAGTGACTTTCCATAGATTACTACCATGTTCTCATGTATGTATTTTCTGTTGAAGAATATTGAGCCTGTTTATCTCTCCTGGCACATAAATGACAGAAGCACGTATTTTACTTTTGTGTTTTGTGAATTGCCATACCTTCTCTATGCCACAGGCCATCTACCCTATAACATTTTTTTGTACCAGTTTGACAAACAAACATGTTCCGGTATTTTTAGTTTGTATGGCTTTGTTTTTCTCTTTAGGATTATAGTCTGCAGTAAGAGGGATCTATTCTGAAAATTATGTGGATACCTCTAGTGTAGTTGAGTAGTTGCAGAATTTTTCCATTAATCGAACTTAGGCTGATTGGTCTCTCATTCCATCAGCACTCCCTTTTTATCAAGAGACAAATGCTATATTTGCCCTTCTCTGGTCATCTGGGACCTCCCCTGTCTTCCAGAAGCTCATAAAGATAATTTTTAGTTATTCAGAAATCACTGCCTAGTTTCTCTAAGGAGAATTTAATCGAGACCAGACAATTTGAATACATCTATCTTACCTAAATATTCATAACATATTCTTTATATACTTCAGCCTGCAATCCAATTTTTTTATCTTAAGTGGTTTTGAGCTTCTTGTCAAGATTTACCATTTTTTGAAAGTTGGTGTGAAGGGGATATCAGATAATTACATTTTACCTTTCTCTGCACTGTTTTCTCTCCCTTTCTGCTACACTGATCTGCCTATTTTATTTTTTAAATTTATTTATTGGGAATTTTAAAATTATTTTTGTTCATTTTGTCTCTGGCAATTTGAAACTCGCTTTATACTTCCATTCTGCTTTGTATCCTTTTTTTCTATATCCTTCCTTTGTTATATGACCTTGGGGTTTTTGTTTGGTTGGTTTGGGGTTTTTTTTGTAGGATTGCTTTCTGACAGCCAATCGTTGAAGGTTTCCAAGTGCAATGGGCTCCTCTTTCTGTTCTTTGGTACAATTTATGCATTTAATATAACTTTCCTGCATAAACTGCCAGCATACTTGCACATGTTTATCTTCAATCATCTTTCTAAACGACCTTTAACCACTCTCCAGAGTTTGCTGAAATCTGTTGAGCTTGATGGTGATGGTGTGATTGGAGGGTGTTTCCGTTTTATTTCTCTAACTGTTGCATCTCATTTTCCTAAAAAATCAGTTTGACTGCATCCACCAGAAGACATTGTTAGTCCATTCTTCCCGCTTAGATAGCACCAAAACTAAAATAATCTCTCCCTAGTGACTTATTCACTCTGAAATTACAATTTGTTTCCAGTGTGATATTCAGACAAGTCTTAGCTTTAATATGTGGTATCTAAGTATTTAAAGTCCCATCATATCTTCTTCGTAGAAAGAAAGAAACCAACACTTTCTGCCAAAAGAAAGAGATGTATTCCTCACTTTCTGGCTCAGTTTAGCACATCTGCTATTTTTCTTTGTTTTGGTTTGTACCCACTCTCAAGAGCTTCAATGAACCTATTTTTTAATTTCCTCTATTTTATAGCATTTATATGTGTTGTTGAAACTGAGGACATCATTTTTGTCCTCACAGCCTTTTTTTTCCACTGGAAGAGCTTGCTGAACAAGTGACTGTTCCAGACCAATAATCCAGTCCTGTGATTTGCCTCATAAAGCTCTGCCATACCGGTTGTGTCTTCACTTGTGAAATATCTCATTCTTTTTGCTTTCTTTCAGCTCATGTTCACCAGGCTGTCATGCCATTCTTTCTGCATGCCTGAAGAAACTTAGTCATTGTGACATTTGAGCAATAAGTTGCATTCTTGCAGAGTCTTAAGTAACTTTTGCAGCTATTAGGACATCCCTGCAATACTATCAGGTAACAGATGTCAGGCATCTGACTTGGCTACATTGGGATCTTTGTTCTGCCATTCCTGTTGCTTACAATGTCAGCCTAGCTGTTACTTGGCCATGCCATGCACAGTGAGCTTTTTACAAAGTACCTTTTACTTCTAAATAGTGTAATATTGGTGTGCATTTAGCTGTAACTCAAGAACTCTGGTCTTCCAATCACAGCCTCTACTTGTGCCTTTCAACTTTCCTGATTAAAAAGTAATTTTTGTAGGTCTTTGTACCCTTTCATCCATCAAAAACTTAGTTTCCTACAAATTTTCAGTCTGAAAACTGAGTAGAATACTGTTGTAAAGAGAATTTCAAGAGTACACAAACAAGTTTTTTGTCTGAAGAAAGAACTCAATGCATCAGGCACAGTTCTTCAGCTGTCCTCCCAGCAAGATTTCACCTTGTGGGCTAAGAAATTTCTCAGTTTTTACATGCTTGTTTAAAACTTTTGGGTCTCCACAAGGCCAAATAGTCAGTTCACTGGTTGGTTTGTTCTTTTCTCTGTTGTTCTTCCCGTTCTTCTTCCCTTCTGTGTCTGTAACGTGCAGACACTTGACTTTCTCAGAGTTATTTCGATGTTCCTTTAAGGTGGCAGCAATGTTTCTAGGTTGTAAAATGGTTGGGTGCTTTCACCCAGCTCTCTGCAGTATTTATAGACTCCTTCCAAAGGTATAAGGCATCTACAAATGTTTTCTCAGCTGTTTTGTTTTTTTCTAGTGAGTACATGCTTTGGAATAGTATGACATTAATACCATGATCTTCTATCCCCTACTGATAAATATATGTCTAATACTTAATAAAAAAACAACCTGGGCAGTAAGTTCCACATTTCAAAGACTTAGCTTTCTTGATTTCATTTTCCCTCTGTTTAATTCTACCTTTTTCTCTTATTTTTTGTTCTCTTTTTTTTTCCAATGGAACTGTAATTAACTCTCACATTACCTCAACTTGTGTCCTCACAGCCAATTAAAATTTGGCGAGTGCCCATATATTTCTGGGCTGCTGATCCATTTATTTTCCACTATAACATTGTCTTTTCCCCTTGAAGCACACCTAATTCTGATACATTAAACTTTTTTACTCATGAACAAAGTGAGAACGCTCAGTGTAAATAAAAGACTCTACCTGGCAAGTGAAAAAGAAAGTGAAAAGAGGTAGCTGCAATTCTACATGAAAGGACAGATAAATTGGAAGCCCTTTTCCATCTCCTAGCAGAATAAAACCCTGAATAAACTGGAGAAGTGAGGCCAGAGGCCTCTGCCAGGGAAGCTCTTCCACCATAGATGGCAAGATTAAATAGTGAGTGGGGTTTGGATGTTGCTGCAAAATCACAGAAAGATCTACATGTGGTGTCAGACACACACAGAAGTTTCTTAAGCTCAATAAACAGAATTTTATTTCAACACAATGAAATTACACATATAAAAACAGTTCCTATTCAGAAGGTTTTGAGCAGTATGTGGCCATACTGGCAAATCTATCTGCAGTGTGGGAACTACATGTACAGCATTGACACTAAAATTATTGTAATTGTGGAAAGAACAGTAATTCTCCGAGTAAAAATTATCAGAAAATTACTGTCTAGTATTAACTGTAAAATATTTTTTTTTAGTTGTTGAAATGATGAAATTAGGGGCCTTTATCATATGCCTTTCTGTTAAATGAGATAATTTACAGTCATTAATGTAGATTATTTTTTTAATTCAAAATCCACAGATAATGCTGGTTTGTACCTTAGGTGTTAGAGGGTGCTAATTGCTTCAGAATAAAAACCCACGTGAAGAAATGAGAACATTAACAATTACTCATTTATCTAATTTTTGCCAGATTTTATCCTTCTGCTTGGTAGAAAAAGCAATTCATTTTTTATCAAACAGCCAAGGATCTTTAGTCTTGCGGTAATGCAACATAGTCACAAGATTCATCAGACTGTCAGGCTTGTGAATCTTAGCTGCATTCAAAGAGCATTTCAATAATTCAAAAAGGAAGTTTCCTGTATCTTTGCAGAAAAAGATGAGGTCCCTACTATTGAGGCCCCTAATTTTAAAGAAGTATTCAGTGTGGGAAAGACTGAGTTGAAATATCCCTATTTAAACATTAATTGGATCAAAGCTACAAATAATTTTAATTTCTTCTACCAGTTGTAATATGGAATCATATTTCTAACTATATCCTTTATTTGATACATGTTAGGATTTTAGAAAATTTTCTGTATGTATCAGATAATCTTGCCAGTACATTAAGCAGCATGTTTCAGCCTCAGCTGCCTTTTGACACCAGAAATTGATAGTTGTTAGCACCTTCCTGCATTCTACTATCAATTATGCAGACGTGTTTTCCCAAAACAAAGCCAGTCACAGAGCATAATTTGTGAGATAGAAATAATTTCAGACAGAATCAGCAGCCTGCTATAAATAAAGCACTTTTTTGACAGCACTGTGATCAGCACTAGACTAAAAATGCTTTAAAGCAATGGAGTACCCTGCACTCCTTGCCTCAAATGAAGGTGGTGTGACTGAGTCTGTGCTGTCATGAGCCTTTGGCAAATGGTCTGCTCTGAATGTCAGAAGCTGAGAAGGAGAAAGTAAATATGGATTAACTATGAATTTTTGCAGAAAAAATCATGGTTTTCTGAGAAGGAAGTTTCAGCTATTTTCACTAATATGCATTAGTATTCATAAGGTAATACAGGTATTTGGGAGTTGAACTCTCTTAAACCAGAATAAATGTGGAATAAGTGAGTATGCCACTTCTGATTACATACTTGTGTTATTGGAGCTGCAAATACTTTACCAATATATGTCCCCTCTGGTATTCTTTCCTAACACACCATGAAAATAGCTTGGCTGTTACACTTCAGAGGAGACAGATGGGTTGTCCATGGCAGGTTTGCTCAATGCTGGAGAAGGGACAAGGGGCAAAGCTGGATGTGTCACTCCAGTGACCTGCAGGTCCTTCCCAGCTTCCCTTTTTTCCTATGGGAGTAGTCTTCATGTGACTGGAAGCACATCTGCCATGGGATCAAAACAGACACTTTAATCGTGAGGCAGAGGGCTGCTGGTGATGAGCCAGTGGGTGTTGGTGTGTCACAGCCCATTGAGATGAATACCTACTTTATAATAAACCCCTGGAAATCTGTAATGTGACATGGAGAAATTGAAGTGTCTGCCCTGCATGGTTCATCCAGGTCACGTGGAGCTTGCTTTTCAAGGGATAAGCATCCTTAACCTCAGCTGGAGGCCACATTGCAGCCCCAAGTAATCTTCTGCCAAAACTGGATGTGTTTTTCAAACATCATAGGTACTGTGAATTCTTCAAAAGCCTTGGCACAGCTGTAGCAAACTACTTAATTTCTTTTATGGCTTATTTCCTCTTTGAGCATGAAGATACTAATTAATGTTTGGCACGCTCATTCTTTTGCTTTCCAGTGCATTAGCAGTACCTTTCCCCTCTCCAAATTCACAAAACCCCTGCATATTCCTGGCTTTCATGAACTTCACTGTCCTATTAATTGAGGATGAACACAGACCTTTATTTTTTGAAGTATGCACTGTTCATTTCCTCTTACATAAACAAACAAACAAATAAATAAATAAATGTCTCATTAGATTTTTCTAAGATATAACATGCCATAACATCAGTAAACATGGTAATGTTCCATTTTTGTGCTCTTATCTCCTCAATAACTGTAAAGTAGTTTAAATATCTGTAAGAAACTGGAGTTTTTAACCATGTAGGGATAAGATGCTGCCATGAATGAAATGAATGTTTGAAGGTTATATTTTAGTTTTCTACAAAGTAGCATCTCTGTAATTACAGCTGTATATGAATTTCAGGAGTTTTTTTCAGGAGTAAAGGCATTAATTCTGATGGGTATGTCTTAAGTACATTTTTGACTCATGCACATTTGTTCTTCTTATAACTAATCTGATTTCCAGCCTCAAAACGCTATATTGACAGGCCAAGTCATCATTTGCTCCATGAGATTAATATATAAAGGCATGTTCAACAGTGTCTGGGAAACACTTGACCATCAGAGTTAAGAGAGCCAACAGAAAAGGCCCCATGGGATGATGGGTTTGGATCCATTATATCTCTCGAGGGTATTTAGAAAACAGGGCAGGGGTAACTAACTAAATGTGGTTAAAATAACATGTCCTCATTTCTTCTGTGAAGATGGTTTAACTGTGCAGTTAGGAACAAATTAGTAGTGACATTACATATGAGACCAAAACTATTGTTTCACAGTATCCTCTAAACCTATATAACAGAAAGATATTATTGCAAATACATACATTTAGAGAGTGGATATATGTTACATATATAGAGTGCACATATGTATGTCTAGTTGTTCCTAGATTAATAGGTCAGTATTAGCTCATGAAATATATCTTTGTGTTTATAATTGTCTCTAATACCCTCTCTCAAAATATTTTTCTTACTTTCAAACTCTGTGCAAGTCCATTATTTATTTTGCATATTGTGAAAGTGGTTAGAAAATTATAATTACTCTATAAATCATAGCTGGGTAGGTTTTTTTTAAATACTTGTTTGTGCTGCAGCATCAGACAATAAAAGAAAATTATATTCTGTGTTTGTGTGCAAACAGATAAGTTATATGTATGTATAAATATATAAAAAAAAAGACTTTGAACTTCATTAAGGCATCACATCCCCTTTGTGGGGCTCTTTCCCCTTTCTAGAAG
Source organism: Urocynchramus pylzowi (assembly GCA_013397555.1). Classification (NCBI taxonomy): domain Eukaryota; kingdom Metazoa; phylum Chordata; class Aves; order Passeriformes; family Fringillidae; genus Urocynchramus; species Urocynchramus pylzowi. The sequence continues at coordinate 1,615,577 of VZRH01004429.1, forward strand.
TCTTATAATTTTTTTCAAGATCCTAAAATTCTGTTAATTTCTTTGTCTCTAGATAGACTTTCATTCTTTCTTATGCAAGATAAACTCACTTTTCATTAAGTAAATCTAATCTATACATTTTAAACAGAAGTAATTTTTTTTTCATTGAACTTCCCTATCCTGAACCTAAGTAATCACAAAAATTTTAGTGGATGGGAAGGAAAGCAAAAGTTTAGGCCTCATCTAAACACCAAAATCTGATTCTTTTATTTGTGTGTATTTCTAAATTGATTGTTGGGGATATTGAAGATGATCTGTTAAGGGAACACTGTGGTGACATTTCCCTGTGTGAGAAGGAAGAGCTCACCAGAGCTCTTGGTTATGTGGTTGGTTATGGTGGACAGGTTCACTGATACTCATTGGAAGCATCAAAGGGACAACATGGTTAAAGACAATGCAGGGACATGAAAAAATAAGAGAGTTGGCTACACTTAAACCAGTTACAAGAGCACAGAGCTCTGTGAAATCTTTTAGTGCACTTTCCTAATGAGCTTGCATTGCTGTCATACCTGCCTCACTTTATTTCAAGGCCAGCTTCAGTTTGCCTTCCTGGAGAGTGGAAGCTAAAAGCAGTAGCAGGAAAAGTTGCTGCTACATGGTTCTAAGACCAAACAGAAATCCAGTTTTAACTCTGGCCTATTCTAACTGCTCATTAAGTTCAAGCATTTTCCACTTCAGTGGCTCATACCTGTTGTGTACTTGATAATCAACTCTGTGACCAAGCTAATTACTGAAGCAGTGATTTTAGGGTTGGGGCTTTTTAGTTTCTGTGAATTTTGTTTTGCAGTGAAATAGTCTACTGCATATAGAATTTTGACATGACCATATTACATTTTCTCTCATAATTTTTTTTCTTTTTTTAGGTTCACTCCTAGTACTTTCAGGAATTAATGAAAGATTACAGTCTTCTTTATTTCAGCAAAATGAAACAGCATTTAGTGGACTCAGGAAATAATCAATCAATCAATCAATCAATCAATCAATCCAGCTTCTGTTTGTGAAATATAGGTGCCTATGTAGCAGGTTGATCTGTGTGTTTGTCTGTAGTGTTACCACTCTCTTCTGTAAGCATGAGGAGCTATCAGTAGTATCCTTGTATGACACTAGCTATATATTCTTCATCATTCCTGTTAAATTGAGAGATTTAACTGAGTACAGCATTTAACTTACAATAAACCTAAAAGATTGTTAGCTAAAAATGTCTATTTCAAATTATGCTAAATGACCATGAATTTCTGACATTAATAATGAACTTTTGAATGTAAGGAGAACCTGGCTTTAAAATCCATAGGTCATGTCATAGCTGCAGGCAGCACATGGGCAGCTCTGTTCCTTTAATCGCTTTCATTAGGCAGTTCTGAAATTAATTTGAAATATTTTACAATATATTGAAGTTAAGAGGTGAAAATGGGTTACCTTGTACCAGTAGTTTCATAGTAAATGTACTTAAAGTCATCCATAGCAAAGTATAGATAAATTTGGTTTATGCTGATAAGACAACTCTTCAATTATCAAAGATAAAGCAGGATGACAAGCCAGGAAGTCAACACTGATTTACTGGTGTATGACGATAACAATAAAATAATTTTTAAAAGATTGATATTCTGATTCATTCTCTGAGTACAGACATTGCTGATAATAAAAGATGAAAGAAATTGCTATTTTTTAATTAGAAAAAAACTCTTCAAATTTTCTCAAGACTGTTTTGATGTAGCCAAATATTTATTTTCTCGCACAGATTTAAATATTAGAATTTAATAGCTTCTTCTCTTTGATATACACCATTAGACTCTTTCACAGAAGTAATTTATCATTGTATATTTAAATCATGAGTCAGCAAGTCCCATAGGAGAAATGAACATCTCTAATGGCATACTTCTTATTCATTTTTGGCTTGTCTAATATTCTATATATCCAAATTTAGCATAATAAGATTTAGGTTCTCACAACAGATGCATGATAAAAGTACATACGTGTGTGCTTATATTGGGTACAAAAATGTTTTAAGAGATCCTCCAGTAATTTCATTATTTAGTTACACTATAGATATAGGTTTATCCAGATGTCTCAATGATCCAGATCCTGTCACATAGGATAATCTACATGAGTAGTTCTAATTAACTGATTATAATGCAAACACTACTGTGTTTTCAGACATCTTCACATTAGACATAATTTCCTAAAATGTAATTATTTTTCCATTGTGTATTGCAGAAAATAAATCAACCAAAAATGAACTGCTTAGCTTTGCTTAGTTGGTATAGCCCTAATTAAATCTTTGATTATTTTCATCACTAGAAAAAGTATTTTTCTTGATTAATCCTTTGAGACCTATTTAAATGAATAATTTCCCAAGAAAAAAAGTAGGTCTTGCCTTTTCCAAAATAGCAACAACTTTCTCTTAAGCCTTTAAGAAACTATAAGAATGTCAGCCTTTGACTTCAAGCATAAAAGAATAAGTAGTGTTATGAGAAAGTACAGAGTCAAATGATGAGGAAAAGAGACCTGCTCTGTTCAAAACTGGACCCAGTAAGAAGGGGTAGAGAATGGAAGTGATGAAAAGTGCTAGGTTCCTTAATTTATTGGAAATGGGAAGAAAAGTGGGAGTGGAACATTGCTGCTGTCAGGAGGGTTTAGCCACAGGTAACAGAAATGTGGTCATGATTTTCCTTTTCTAAGGAGTGATTCTGGTTACGGAGGATTGCAGAGTGGGCTGTGAATGTTTTTGTCACAGAATTCTTCAGGAATAAGATTTAATTGTATTTTCTTCCTCTCTTAATCATTTGCTCACACACAGACACAGATGCAAGGCACTGGGAAGTAAAAAAATCAACATAATTTGCCTTGGAGCGTTCTGTGCCATTTCTGTATCAGATTCATTTGTTGAACTGCAGAACACTTACTGCCTGCCTGCACATTCCTGAGTTCTTCCTACCAGGCATAAAGCAGAAAATTTCTTTCACATCTTTGCCCATGGGTCTGCAAAATGGTTTTATAACACAGCAAAGCATCATTCAACATTTTGGTGAACTGTTTTGTATTTCAAGACTTTTATTATAAAAAAAAAAATTTTAAAATAAGTAACAAAAAAAAAAAAAAAAAAGAAAAAATAAGACTCTGCAGTGATTTGGAATTCCAGAGCAGAGAATTAGTCTTCCAAATAGAATCCAGTTCAATGGGGACAAGGAATCTGTGAACTCTGATTTCAGTTGTCCAGAATTTTCAACTGACTTAGCAAGATCTTCTTGAGACAAGTCAGTTCTTCCTCTTAAAAGGCTTTGCTGCCACACTGTGGAAAAAAATATTTATCCTGTTTTCACTACTGTTACAAATAACACGTATCTGAGTTCCTATCTCTCCTACCATACAGCCCACCTCTCAAAAAAGACAGCCAAATTATAAAATAAAAATACCATAGTGGGATAGTTAGTAATCTAGTTTCAGTTTCAGCTTTGACCTTATTTGCATATTTTAAGACAGGAAAACAATGGTAATAACATGAAAAACATTATTTTAGTAAAGGTCTTATAGAAATCAACAAAAGGATTCCTCCTATTTAAAAATGACAGGTCCAGAAAAACAACTTTACAAAAGAAGCTATATCCAAAGTCACTGTCATTGCAGAAATTAACAAGCTAAAAATAAGTTAAAAAAAAGAAATAGAAGAAAAAGAAGTTTTCAGATATGACTCTTGAATTCATGTTTCTATTGTTTTGGGTTTTTTTCCCCAGTCTGGATTGATTTCTGCTTTTAATGAGCCAAGACACTTACTGCTCTACGAGCAATGTAAAGCATGTCTGAAAGGCATGAATTCACCACCATGGGTTGATTTCTTCTTTTTTTTTTTTTTTTTTTTTTTTTTTTTTTTTTTTTTTTTTTTTTTTTTTGTAATTTGTTTTGTTTCTAGTTTTATTTTCTAGACTGTCATTTCATTTTCAAAACTTTAATTCAATGCCCAAAATGCTGGCCTGGTGTAATGCACCAGGCTAGTGCTTGTAACAGATTTCACTACAGAAGGCACTCAAGACTCATAAAGTATTGAATGAAAATGCCATTTATTAGTGCTAACACTAGAAGGGAAAAGAGCATAGTGTAGATACTCTTGCAACCCTTTCAGATGGACTGATGGGCAAAATTTACCACATCATTTGTGCCTTAAGTGCTTGGATGGAATTTATCCAGCAGGGAGCAATTGCATGCACCATTTCTACTGGCAGCAGATGTTCCCATGAGAACGTGGTGCTTCACACCAAGGTAAGCATGGGCTCAGGCAGGTGGTGTCATGAATTCCTGGTGCCAGGTGGGAGCTGCCTGCAGGCTCCTGGATGTGCTCAGCTGGAGAGGGTGTGGGGTGGAGCACCCCTGCACCCTGCTCAGGTCACCGACTATCATCACCTTCTCCATGGCAGTGCTCTCCCACTAGCACACCTGCACTTGGAAGCTGGGATGTGAGCACTAAGTCATCTTACCAGGCAAGCTTAGGATGTTCTCTATTTCCTTAATTTAAAAATACTATCTTCATTTTACTTGGGAAGTCGACGGAGCAAAGTTATGTGAGAGGACTATAGGCAGTGCAGCAACTCCTGCCATGAATAACTATAAAACATATGAAAAAAAGATTGTTCTTAATACATTTTTCTTGTTGCCCTTTTCACATCTTTCATTTTACGTGTTGTTATTTCTTTACTTTCTACAGATACTATTTTCTGTCTTCTAGTTACTTTTACAGTCATTTTTTAAATTGAACTTCCTGGCTTAGCAAAAGAGGAGAGGAGGACTGCACTTCAGGCTATATGATGTTCCTCAGTGCATGACATGAAAGTGGAAATTAATAAAAAATAGCTTTCAGGCTTCCAGCAAGGATTGGCTCCATTAATCATAGGCAGAGACACAGTAAACAGGTGAAGCTGAAGATGACACAGTGGAGTTGTATTAATTCATAACATTTTCAAGACATTGGTATCTACACTGTCCTAGGAGTTCTTAATAGAGGCATTAAATACATGAAAACACAGAAGAATAATACAAAACCATGGCACAGTTTTGGATTGTAAATAATGAGATAAATGTCTGGATTCTCAAACCTGGTAAATCTAGGGACATTTGTAAGCACCTCGGTTTAGAAAGAGATAAACATACAATTAAATAACTGGGGGTTTATACACTTAAATAATGTATTTTATTTCTGAGATTGGAAATGTTGGAACCAAATTTGGCCACTTAAATTAAAAAATCTCATAGCTAATTAAAATGACGTTTGTAAAAATACCCATCTTACCTAATTTTTCTTTTCTTTCCTTTTTTTTTTTTTTAACAAGAATTTTCACAAAGGTCCTTGGTGTCCATGTTTAAAAGTAGAATAAATTTAACTATCTCCTTAAGGAAATAAACTTTAGAAAACTATTTTGTACTGAAAAATTGTCCACTGTATTACTAAACATAAAACTTACTCGATACCTAGTGTAACATTAAGTGATAATATTAAGATAGAGAAAGAGTTCATGAGAAATTTTTTAAAATGCAGATTTTTGAAGGCAAAAGCTAAGGGAAACACTTGGAGTAGTAATTTGTGTGTCTCGGTATGCATGCTCATTAAAAAGCAAAAAAGCAAAAAAATTGAAGTGGTGTTAATTTAGCTACCAAAGGGATTCAACTCACTTCTCTGTAGTTAGAAAAGGTAAAAATAACATTAATCTTTGTTTAATGTGAGCGTGTGGGAGACACTAAGATGCAATAAGTGCACTTTTCACATGCTTCCCTTAAGGTTAGATTTTTTTATGCAAAGAGGTTTGCAACAGAAGGCATTTGTCAGTTAATCAGCTACTGTTTTGATGAATTTTTCTGCTTCTGTGTCTCGTGACTAGTTCATACTTGTAAGGTATATAGAAACACATTGTCCTACCAGCAAAGGGTAATGTTAGTTTTGGAAATAAGATGGATTTTACATAGAAAAAAAAATACCTTAGAGATCTGATGGGATTTTCTGGGACAAAGGAATCTTCTGCAGAGATTCTTTCTTCAAATGCTATCTAAGGTGAAAAAAGTGAATTGCTCAATTATTAGCTGGCATTACTGAAATAAATCATAAAATTAAAACTCTATAGCTGGTCAAATTATAACCTTGTCATTAGAGCATGTCATATTTAATCATTGTTTTAATTGTCTTACTAATTCTAGAAATATTCATGTACATCCTGTAATGTGAAAATACAATTTCTAAGCCCTTATGAAGCATTTTAGTCAGTCAGTCTGGGATTAATCTCCAGTATGAAAACAATGACAGTGTTCTGTTTCACTGTTCTTCCACCAGGTGGAAGAAGTGGAGAGAAGAAAACTCAGCTCTTGTAATAATTCCACTCAAAGGCCTCATTAGCAGTTTATGAATATGTACTTATATAGCATCCCTGTGACCCTTTAATTAACATTGGACAAATAAGAAAGAAAAGAAGCATGGCAGAAGCTTTGTCCTTCAGTCCACACACATTGATGAAATTTGCTTGAAAACTATTTCAAAAACAGGATTAGTTTGCATTTGCCAAAGCTCTTGGTGTTTAGGGTAGCCTGTGTAATTAGAGTGTTCAATGCAGGTTACCTGTGAGTGTTTATATGGCTGCATATTCCAGCTGTACATTTGGCTTAGTTCAGCTTTCTTTTTTTTTTTTAATTTTCCTTGATTTATCCCACTCCCTCACCAAATGATTTGCCAAAGATATCAGTTGTGCTTTACTCAGATTTTGCATGAATAATTGGAAGCTCACTTGCAAGATGTATAGCAGCACGAGGAGAATATTGCAGGAATTTGGTGTTTTTCTTTCCTGGAGAAGGTTCCATTTACCTCTAATATGGAGAAATCACGTTGCCACATGCTCTGTGTATTCATTGCTGTCTGCCATTGCTGTGTTCCTTTTTTTTTTGGCCAGAAGACTGCCATTACCTAATGTTTTTTGGAAGCACAGGAGGTGATGACTAGAGAGAAATTAACACAATCAACAAGGTGCATGGAGAGAAGAGCCTGACTGGGAATATTTGCATCTGAAATATATCTGAACTGACTTTGAAGTGGCAAGAAGGGTATTCATCATCTCCTGTATTAATCAACGTGATCAATACTGTGCTTAATTTCTCATTCCACTTTCTTGAAATTAAGCTGTGCTGAGTACATTAAGAAAATGTGATTAAAGAACCAATTTAAATCACATTTAACACAAGTGACTAAATTCATGCTATACCTAAAATGCATGTTTTAATGCTCTGTTTAAAAAGTCAGTATTGGTGTAGTTTTGGGACAGTGGTAGAGAGCTGTGGGAAGGATGTGAGAGTGCACGAAAGTTCAACAGGAGATAAATTTGTTCTGAGGAATTTAACATAAGTAGAACTTCATCCTAGAGTTGTACTGGGGACTTATGCAAATTTGTGACAAACTTCTTAACATGGATTTGAGTGTTTTATAAAACATGTGCGTTCCTTCCTGCTGCATTCCACATCAATACAACAGCCTCATCATTACTCGAGTTCATAGCAGACAGCTTGTGGGTCCTGAGGTGAAGATCAGCATAATCTTCAGGTATGCACTCACTGAACCTGGAGTATATAGCTGAGCTGTGAGAGATTAAAAGAATCTAGCTGATGTTTGCAAGAGTGTTAATCATGCTTCTTACAGCAGTGCCTGGCAGCTAAGAACAGGATTCAGTCTTTGGAAGTATTGAGGAACCAGGCAAAGAGCTACCCTCATAAACAGGCAATGAGACAAGAAAAGTAGTCAGCTGGCTTGCAAAAACATCTCACTTTTTTTTCTTTGATTTTCAGGGCTCTGGAGGTGATATCTTTATCCTATCTCTGGCTCATGGAAATTAAAATTCCAGACTGACAGTGTTGTCTGTATAAAAGAGATGCAAATTGTCTAAAAAAATGTAGAATTCCAAGGGTAATCTAAAATGAAAATTATGCATAATCCTTTTCTCATGGAAAGAAAAATCCCCACTGATTAAAGGAAAAAACCTTTATGAAGTATTAGCATTTCACTCACTGGTTAAATTGATACTATCATCACCATTCACTCTGAATCGTATTTTCAGAGCATAGACTTTATGTTATAGCTATGAACATGACTATTTTTTCTTTTTCTGTTCTTTTTCTGTTCTTTTTGTATGACTTATTTCTGCTCTTCACACATTCCTAATAGAAATGTTTAAATTTCTCTGGATCATAAATACTACCTATACCTCCAGTATAACTTCTAGATTTTATAACCATTTTAAAAGTGGAAAAAAACTTATGCAGAGAATAAAATCCTAAGAAGTCCAAAGTAGACATCGGATGAGTTTACAATCCAGTTCTGTAAAGTTCACAATGACATAAAATATGGAAAACTTCTAATAATTTTGAAACCCCCTCCAAATAATTTTGAAACCCCCTCCAAAAGTACTTAATTGCTCCTTATGGACAACAAATCCCAACAAACAAACAAATCCCAATAAACCAACCCCAAAACATATTGGTAGAAATAGCTTATAAAAACTAAGGAAAGCTCTTTTGGGGTGGTTAGGTGGCTAATGGCAGCCAGAAAAAATGAAAAATGAAGAATTGCTACAACAGAAGTTCACATCCAGAATAATCCATTTAATGTCCTTTGGCTCCATTTTCTTTGGGAAAGACAAAACAGAAAGATGTCAGAAAAGTTAGCTGGGCATTTTTTTTCCCCTAACCAACCTACAACTGAAAAGTTTAATTACTTTTCTGAGAAAAACTTCATAAGCCAGCTGGATTTCAAGCCTTCCAACATGGACCTTAACTTACTGGCTTACATTCCCCTGTGAACTTTTAGAGAGTTATCCAGATAGACAATATGGCATATTAGTACTTCCTGATTTGCTTTTTTGCATGATATTTTCATATTCTGTTTTAGGATGAAT
>VZRH01004429.1:1631921-1657740 GCA_013397555.1 Urocynchramus pylzowi
AGAAAGAAAATCTCTTTAATTTATATTTTGAAATCTTGGGACTTTAACCAGAATTAATTATTGCACTAATAGGATAAATCCATTTTAAGTAGGAAAGGAGTTCATACAGCCATTCAGAGCTTCACCAGAATGATAGGTCACCAGGCTGTGCACAGTAAAATTATGGAGCAGTGGCATTCAGGGGTTTAAAATATCTGGTTGGATCAGCTTTGAACTGATGAATTGTGAGCTCTGGTGAGTAAAGGAACACTGGCTAATGAGTACAGCACTTGTAATGAGAAGAAGCTTCTGCTTTAAATCTGTGGATAAAGGAGGTGCTCTTCATTCCTCAAGTTTGATAAAGAGAAATAAACTACAGTAGGGCAGTACAGATAAGATGGCCAGGACACCTAACCAGTAGAGTCCCTGGGAAAATCCACACAAGTGGATGTCCAAAACACAAGGACTGAAAACTAGAATTTCTAGAGAGTAGGTGAGTGTTGTGGTTCAACCCCAGCTGGCTACTAAGAGCCATGCTGCTGCTCACTTCCTCCCTCTCAGCTTCCCTGTGCAAAGGAGAACCAGGGAGAAAAATAAAACTTGTGGGTTGAATTGAGAGCAGTTGGGTAGTAGAAACAAAATAAAATGTTAATAATTAAGATAATAATAACAGCAATTAATAATATTAATAATAATTTTAAAGAAAATGAGAGAGAGAGAGAGAGAGAAGTGATGCACAATACTATTGCTCACAACTCACTGATTGATGCCCAGCCCTCAGCAGTGATCAGGCCCCCTTCCAGCTAATTCTCCCCAGTTTCAATACTGAGCATGGTGTTCTTTGGAATGGAATATCTCTCTGGCCACTTTGAGTCAGCTCTCCTGGCCATGATCCCTCATGTGCCTTCATGTGCACCTGCTAGCTGGAAGAGCAGGAGACACTGAAAAGTCTTTGATTTAGAGTAAGCTCAGTGTAGCAGTAACTAAAACATCAAGTGTGTTACAGACATTATTCTCATACTCAGTCCAAAACACAGCAAAGCACCAGATAAAAGAAAATTAGCTTTATTCCAGCTGAAATCATTACAGAAAGAAAGGCAAAATTTGACCCAAACATTAAAAGATTGTATTCTGGAAGTATTCAAGCTGTCACTGAAAATATTTACCTGACATTGGCAGGCATTCAGGTCACAGCTTGAGCCTTAGAATGAGATCTAGATGAGTCATGATCTTTGCATTTTATGTGAAGTAGTCTGTGAACCTTCACGGAGACTGACAGTGCGAAAATAGGAAAAACACAGCCTGACATTAACTGCAGGTAAGCACTGAACTGTGGGAAAGAAGGGTTCACTTTCTTCTTTATTCATCCAGAACGTGATATGACTAAGCTGAGCAAATGAAAGAGCAAATGCCTCAATAGAAAAGACAAATGAAAAGAACGAGAACCATGTTTTTTCTTTTCATAGCCGTAAAAATAGCCTCACACAGACTTTCTGATAGCAGCTCAGACATTGTACTGACACCAGTAAGTCAGATGAGATTAAAATGAAATAATGAAGGAGAATGAGAAGCAGCGTAGCAGAGCCATTCAAAATGACAGAAGTGCAGCATTTGAAGAAATAACATGCTTGAGTGATCCAGCAAATAACACTATCTGCTGGCAGTCAGCTGTGGAGTTTGTGCTTTTGGTAATGAGTTTCCTTGGTGATTCATTGGCAGGTGATGCATGGAGGGAAACGTGGAAGAATAGCATACAGTTCTGAGAAGCAGGTGGTATCCTCCAGTGATAAACACTGCTTCAGGATTGTAATAATGGTGTAGAAAACGGGCAGACAGAAAAGCCTTTCACAGCTCTAAAGACATTGAAATACGGTAATTTTAGAAACAGGATTTTTTACAAACTTTCAAACCATATGGAGCATCATATGTTTTACATCATCTGCTTGTCAGTTTAAAGAGAAATAGTAAATTTGTATGGTAAAATAATTTAGCCAAGTTTGCAGGGACTGTGTGCAAACGGAAAGATATTCTGGAGTCCTTAGAACACCCATAAAGAGAATTTTTAGCAGGCTTCATTTTTTAAGTTCAAAAAAATAAAAGAGAGGTAGATGATTTTAAAATTTTCAGTTGTCATGTTCTGATCACACCTTGTCTGATGGTGCTCACCAGCTCTGGCCAAGCTTTTAAGTGAAATCCAGTTAACTTTGTTTCCAATTGAAATTAATTGTCTAGTATTTTTACACTACACATCTCTAATGGGATGCATGTGTGCATTGTGTGGGGCATATCTTTGACTTGATAATGTTAAGAAAAGACCTAATTCCATTCACACTTGGTGGAGGTAACTCAAAGGTTACATTTCCACCTGCTTATTTATATTCTAAATGAGCATACTTGAGCACCTTTAGTTGAGAATTTTTACATGTCTAGGTCAATTTTTGGTATCAAGTACATGATTCTATTTATACATACAATTATTTTGTAACAAATGTGCAAGACAACAATGTATAAATAACCCAAGCAGTCAGGAAAATAATTGTCACTGCTCAGTCTCTGACAGAAAATCCTAAGTATTTCATTGAATATTTCAGATGAATTAAGACTTCTAAGATTTTCTTTCCCTTTTTACTTTTTCATTCAATGTGGTTGGTACAAAATAGCAAGGTGATGCTTTTCAGCCTCCCTTCTCTTTTTAAGATAATCATCATCATCATCATCATCATCATCATCATCTGATCTTTTCTGCACAAATAGGGGTTAATTTTAGGGAAAATAAAGTAAATGTTCACTTTTAATAATTTTACTATTCTTTAAATTTCTTTTATATATTTAACATTTTATGTTTGTTTTCTTACAGTCTCCTTTAGAAAATTATAGGCTTAGAAATAGTCTTGTGGCCCATGTTTATGACAGAGAAAAATCTTTCCTAAAATTCTTTTTTGAGTATTTTTTTCAAATCCAGTTGTGGTTAGTTTTATTGCATCCATGAAAAACACCAAAGCTTCTTATGGTCTTTTTCACAGCCATTATTTTTTTCATCTGAATCCTCTGTTCCACTTCATAAGGCAGCCATGGCAGCTGGTGTTGCTGTACAGCAGATGGGATGGACTGTGTACCCAGCAGCCCAGGTTGCTGTAGATCTGAAGGAGGGAAAGTCAGAAAATTATGGGAAATTCAGACTAAGGTTTTCAATTTCTACCCCATGTTGATCCCCCAGCTTTTCTGTGCTCCTACTCCACTGCACGACCCCATGCAAAGTGGTGGTCTAGGTCAGGCAACCAGTGCTTCTGAAAAACAAGGCAGGGGGGGAAATTGTTTGCCAGCTGGACCATCCCTGAGCCATCCACCTACATGAAATCCTGTGCCAGGAGAGTGGACAGGGAGGATGGGAAGCTGAGAAGTGACTCAGGACAAGAAAGTAGGGAATCAAAAGATGCTAATACCAGAACAGCTTTAGGAGTGAAGAGGTTGTGATTGGTTGCTTTATGATAATCCAAATGTGTGTGGGGGTGACAGCTGTATTAGATTATAGTGGGCACAATATCCTGACTGATTCATTAAAGACTTATTTTTATTTTACAATAGATTGCAAGTGTAAAGTCTTCTTACATCCAGCTGATGTCAGTAGTGTATCAAATATTTTATTAGGTAATAGCTCTAGAAAATATAACTAAAGAAAACCCTTTGAAGGCTTACTGCAGTATATAGCTAATATTGTCACAAATGATACTCTTGTTTATTGTCACAAAGCCTGCCCTTGTCAGCAAAGACAGAGTGGGCCATGAAAACTAGAACTGCTCTGTTGAGATGTATTTCACCTGCCACTTTTATGTCTGGAAAAGTACTGCCCTTATCTGTATTTGAAGAAAGTGGCTCACATCTTATGCTGATCTTAATTTTCTAAATAAAACTTCTAGGGTGATTGAGACTGGCATGTTCATTCATGAGAAAAAAAAAGAAAAACAAATCAAAACAACCCAGGGAATCTTGGCATTTACACTTTACTTGCTCATCTTGTCTGTGGGCTGTAAGGCAAGGCTGTGTTTCCTACAGCAGACCGTGTGTTATGTTGCCCTTCTGAGCGTCAGATGATGCCGTGAATTAATGAGCACTCCAGAGTTTGATAGCAGAAACTAGATGTACTCAACACTCAGTGTGATCCAAACACTAAGAATTCATGCCTGTGCTCGTGGTCACATATACAGAAATATTATTACAGGCTTTGGTATTGCATTAATATAAACTGCCAAAGCAAATTGCTTACACTTTGAAGATAACTCAGAAAAATGAGTAGCAGGGTGTTTGACAGAATGGTGGGGGAGCAGGCCTTGTGCCCTGCCATGCAAACAGGCTCAGGTGCCTTGGGAAACACAGCTTGCCTTGCAGCCTGGGTTGTCCCTTCACCTTCCCCAGAACAGCAGTTTATTTTGGGAACTGGATCAGTTCCCACTTTGGTTCACTGCAAGTCACAGCAGTTGTGCTTGCACACGAAAGAGATGTAGTGGTGGGTACACAGGGGCAGGTGAGATGTGTGAGGTGTTGCTTAGGTGTCACCTGAGGAAGCACAGTCATGTCACCTAGTTATGTTGTCTTTATAAATACAGGTAAAAGCACAGGAACATTCATATTTAACTTTATCATTTAAAATGCCTGTTTAGAGAACAAAGCAAAGCAATGTGGCAAAGAAGCAGTCACTGTAAGGACCTCAGCACCTTGTCAGCTGGGTGTCATCAGTGTGGTCTGAGCAGCATGAACACAGCTGGGGTAGCTCTGGCAGCTGTGGGCAGCAATGGATGCTGATCTGTCTGCACATCTGTACAGAAATACCATGCTTTCGTTTGGTTTATAGACCTCTTATTTAACGCTACAAACTATTTAGTTAATGAAATCTGTTTAAAGCCAATACATCCCCAAGTCCATCACTTCGTCCCCTTCATTTCCATGAGGTTCTGTTTTACTTTTCTGACATTAATTTATTTATGTAAGCATTTATATGACACATCAACAGCATTGCATTACACTGCTTACCAGATGACAGAACGTGACATCAGAAAAACTACTATGGTGAGGAGCTAAGGATTTAATAGTCCTTTGATGATGATGGAAGTTATTATTCAGAGTGAGAAAGTGTTTCTGAATGAGGTTTCCGGAAATTAAAACACTAGGTGGTGCAGCCATCTGATTTAATTTATAATCTTTTCATCACGGTGAACATATTTCCAATTCAGTAGCAGGCATCTAATGTTCTGTGATGTGCTGTGATGTTGGTTAATGATTTCTCAGATATTCCATATTCACCAAAGCTTTTCTCTTTACATCTGTTCTGTAGATGAATTTGCATTTTAATTAAAGTGTTTAAATGCATGATATTAAAGCCTGGAAAAGTGAAAATAATTTTCACATCCTCTCTAATGTGATTTTAAAACACTTGATTTAATCCATTGTATGACATTAAAGTTATGATCAATTTATATTTATTATTTTCCAGTTTATTTAATAGTTGCTCTATTTTAATTAAGAACTTTAAATTTAATGTTGTTTAAATTAATACAATACAAACGCAGGAATAGCTACTATGCCCTGTGAAACACATGACTTCCTGAATCTTTATCATTTTGTTCTTACAGTGTCATAAAAATCTAAAGCTTTAAATATAAGCCTCTAAAATTACACCATTTCATAAAGATTAGTAAGTGATAAATTAAATACATCTCTTTCTTAGTGATCCATTATAAGTGGCAAAAGCCATAAACAGATGTTGATTAGATAGTAGAATAGCAGAGAAAGACAGCCAACTAGGATTCAGAGTTAAATATGTAATTACTATACTATGCATGGCCCTAAAGGAATGCTCTAAAGATTGCCATTTTCAGTTTCTCTTCTTCAGGAAAGCTCTAATTAGGTTCTCCACAAATTTTTCTAGAGATCCAGCAGGATGACTACATCATACCTACTCTTACTGTTTTCATCTCAAAAACTTTAATTCCACACAACTTTTCCTTGAAGGACTTTTTTTTTTTTTTTTTTTTTTTTTTTTTTTCCTCCTATCAGTGTTACAGAGATCACTCATGTTCTGGTGAGGAGTTCTGTCAACAAAGATGAGACATAAAAATTATTCTCTTAATAGTCAGTGAAATAAAGAAGGAAAACAGTAACATTTAAGTCAACTCACTTGGGAAGTTTTACTTTGTATTCCTGCTAGGAAATAGGCTTTCCTCCAAGGCTGATGCTCCTGTGTGCTTTAGCACATTTTCCCAGGTCAGTTCATTTGTTTCTTGATGTCAGCTGAAGTCTGTTTACCCATGATGACAGACCTACTGGCATGTGTCAATAAGGCCCATCTTCTTCCATTACTATGATGTATAAACACAGTTCTTCCCTTTGTTTCTCTAAACTTCTAGTGTGTTGCTGCTTAACTTATCAAAAGACACATTCTCTCATGCAAAGTGGATTTCTTTTAATTCAATGTTAACTTGATTCAAAGTCATTCAAGCAAAGCACAGAAGTGGAATTCAGAATTATCCTGCAGGTTTATAGCATGCTTACCTGGCATCTTGTGCCACCAGACCAAAAGCTGCTGTCAATACAACTGCACTGCTAATAAGAAGTCTTTAGGTTTTTGAAACTGGATTTTGTAATCTTAAACTGGTGTGATCATGTACCATTATATCAGTCTTTTGCACATGCAGTTATGAAGTGCATAAAACACTTCAGAAGTGGTCTTACAGGTGTGATGATTTGGGCAATATTTGTTCTTAATTGTCTTACATAGATTCATTAAGCATAGAGTATTACTTTTTGTATCTTAGTTTTTGAACTGAATAGCATTTATTTTCTAAATAAAAACAAATTTCAGGTGCAAAAATATGCTTGTAAGTGGTGAAACGCTCTTGTGTGTGTGTTGGCAGTTCCTTACACTGTCATATGATGTCTGTGAAAATGGGGATGAGAAAACTAAAATAGTTTTGTATTTCAATACATTTGTTCTATGTTTTGAGGGAAGCCCAGGTCAGACCTGCCATTGTCTTGTGTGTCCCAGGAGTTAGCCTGGAGCAATTCAAGAAGCTGTGGGTTTCCTGCTGCTGCATCAACTGCTTCTTTCTCAGTTTAAAACTCAGAAGGAGGCATTAGCAGCCTGGGTTGTTCCCTGATCTTGATTGTGTTACTCTGATATTCAGTGCCTGCTTTTTCTGTTTCTCTAGAGGTAACCTCCTCAGCAGCCAGGGAGCCAGAGATAAGGCCTTTGGACAGTGGGCTTGCAATGACTTACTTGTTGTCCTTGTCTGAGGTGATACTTGAATTTGTACAAATCTAACTTGGTATCTCCCTCTGCCTACATGCTCAGCAGTAACAAATGTAACTGCAAATGAAGGCTGCTTTTAGAAGAGCTTAGAGTTAAAAACCATTTTGACAGAGAGTATACAATAGGTCAAAAGAGCAGGTAGTATTAATTGGAAGAGGTATGAGAAAAAAGAAAATAGGAATTGTCTCTCCCTCTCCTATTCCCTCTCCAACTGATCTTTGGATTGGCATTCAAAGAAAGCAGGCATGAAACTGGGCATGTTAAAATAAGTGGGTTTAGGTTTTGTTCAATAAAAAGTTATTTTAAGGCTCGAGGCTACAGTGAATTAATTATAACATCTAGTTGATAGAGAAGACAATAGATATGAATCAAATATAATTTTTTTTCAATTTTAGGATAAACCCAGCTTTGACACCTTTTTTTGCTAATGCTAATAGTGCTATTAGCAAGTATATAGGTGCTAATATATTTTGTGCTATTAGCAAGTATATAGGTTTTCATGGCATTAAAAAATGTAAAATCAATAGATTGACAATTTTTGTCTTTCCTGAGAACGGTTTAAAAAGTTATTTGAACCTGGTTTATTCTAGGGAGACATACTAAGAAAAAAATATGTGGAAGAGATTAAAAAGGAGACCAAAAATTAAAATTGACATGCAACCTTGGTATATATATGAAGAGAGTGTTAAAATAAAAAAAAAATAAGCCCACAAAATTATTTTTTGTCCACATTATTTTGTAGCACTACTGTACTGTATAACAGTTAATATTAGAAAGATTATAGTACCAATATATAATAATAGAATACAAAATAATACTGATATATTATACTGGTTTACAATATGATTTGAAAACCTCAGTAATTTCTGTTTTTATATAATCAAAAAATATTTTTGTTCTTTGAAGTAGAGTCAAAGCAGAAACTGTTTAAAGCATGTTGCTGAACGTTTTCTTGTTCAGCTCTGCTGTTCTAGCAACAGGCGTAAGAGGGCAGCAAAGAAACTCCTAGAAGTAAAACCACTTTTATTAGGAAAGAAATATAAACTAATAACCACTTTCAGTGGAAAGATTGATATTATAAAGTGACTGAGAAATGATGATTGCAAAGCTAATTGACAGAACATTCCTGAAAATGTGTTTTTCTACTGTCAGAGTCATCTTCCTGCTGCCTATTAACAATAATAGGATTTCTGGAATACAGTCAAATAACACTGTTTGCCTTATAGTCATGCTGAATGAGAAACAAAATAACTTACAGCCTCACTGAAGATTTGTTGAATAAAATGTATAAGGAATACTCTGAAGAGAGACCCAAGCCCCGAGGTTCTCCATTGCAGGAAGGCTGTTTTGGACACCATGCTCTCTGCTGTTTAACAGGGTGGCTCTTGCTGTCCTAAACTGGGGTCTGATTCAACAGGCAGGTGAGAAATGCTCTGCCAAAGTGCCATTCTTGGCCTGGCAATTAAGGGCCCATCATAAAGAAGCTACAAACTGCCAAATGGAAATAGTCAATCCTTTCCTGGATCACTGCCTAATCTGTTCAGTTACTGTGCAAAACAAACCTGCTCCTTTTTCTTCTCCCTCCACCCTGCGCTTGGAAAGTCAGGTGAAAGTGGAGTACTGTGCTGGATTCTGTCTCCAGCCATGAGTGGATGAGGCTTTTTCCACACCCTTCCAAACAATGGCTGAGCTTCCTGGATTTCCTGCACTCCCACATTGGGAATCCAGCAGGTTTAAAGTGCCTCCTGGCTTGGGCAATCAAATTGCCTCTTACAAACATGAGCATCTCCTGTCTAAACTGTGAGTTTCATACTTTGAGTTCAGCCTAAACAATGTGCCTGAGTCATGAAAGCATTTGTGGTTAAGCACTATTTAAACACAAATTTGCCTCTGGACAGAGGCAGTGCTTAAATCATTAGGCCAGGTTTTTCCCTGTGAAAGTTATATAATTTCTTCTTTGTCCAGTTTCAGTACCATGCCCAGAATATAAATGAATGGAATTTTATGATTACCGAAGTTGACAGGGTAGTATATTTCAAAACAAGGTGAGGTACCCTGAGGTGTTGTTTTACTATTAGGAAAGAGCCTTTAGTGACCTTAATCCTGAGAAATGCTGCACCATAGGAGAGCAACCCATCCAGCTTGAGTTGGCTCAATGAAGTGCTCCCTCTAATTTCCTTCTGTGCCAGAACTCTTGTTTCAGTATCTTATTAAAACTTATGGCTGTACCTTTCTTAAGCCATTGACTTTATTCTTAAACTCACACAGTAGTTTCAATTTACTATTACTGATTAGACTTAGAGACACCTACGATAAATTAGCACTTTAAATACTTTCTTTTTAAAATTTTAAACTATTTTTTTAATTTATAAACTTTTTGCAACTTTAGTTGGCACTTTAATGTTTGGACACAATTAATCTCTGTTTTCCCTTGTGATGCTGCTCATATATCGTGACTTGTCTGATGCTATATCTTTAGAACAGCTGTACAATAAAGTGGACCTTGCTTTTCACTGCAGCTTCTGGAAACTTGTATTTGTGTTAAAAAACAGTAAACAGGAAAAAAACAAAAATTATTTTAGAGAAAGAGAAACTGACCAAAAAAATAGCTAGAATACAATAGACTAGAATTTGGATTTTTCTTTGACACAGTAAAACAAGCATGGTAATTCTAAAATTTGAACTCACAGGGGAGAAGAAAAGATTAAAAGAAAAACTTAATGTTGAGAAGTAAGGAACTATCTTTTCTGTATATGCTTTTCATGTACTCATAAAATGCATATACTTTAAATGAGATGTTGAATATGAGAAGTATAATGCACCTATCATACAAATGCATGTCATGGTAAATAGTTGCTTCTGGTCATATTGAAAAAAATTGTTCATTGTTGCTTTAGGGTGTTTTTTACTTCTTTTTTGTTGTTTTAGAATAATATCAAAAAAAAGCAAAGTTATCTGTAGCTCCAAAGTTTAGAGGAAAATGATAAATGAGCCTATATAAGTTGCATTCAAATTCAGGAATAAAATGATTTTTTTTTTCATTTAAATCACTAAGGGAAATGAATTTTCTGACATTAATTTGAATCCATTTTTAAATGTTCTTTCTATAGTAGTACTGTTTGTAATTTGAAATTGTGCTGTAGTATTCTTAAATAAGTAATATGTCAAGGGATGGTGTTTGAGCATTCAATAAATGTAACTAAATGGCATTCTGCTCCCTGCATTGTTCCAGACAAAGTTGTTTGGGCCAGACCATGGCAAGATGCTGAAGTAACATGCAGACATCAGTGTAAGGTTGAAACAGCTGGAACTGGGCTGCTAGAGCTGCAAAGTCTGCTCTTACCTAAACCTGTGTGAGAATAGTGCTTGTGGTAGCTAAGAACTTGTTGAAGGAGATGTTCAGAGCCCCATCACCTGCTCTGCACACCTGCCAGCAGGCAGTCTGGCAGCTTTACACACTGCTTGGGGGGCCTTTGGAATCAGTGCCTCACAGCAGACCCCAAATCTTTTGCAGACAAAGCACATGTCATTGCACAAAAGCAGATGAGAAGCAGTGAAAAAAAAGCAAAAAAGCAGAAACCAGTGCAGTGTGTTCTTGTAAGGGCTGTCCTGGGTCTCTCATTAGGGGCAGAAGGGAGCAGAATGGGGTGATCAGGATTTCTTTGATCCATGTAAACATGGCAGCAGCCCTTACAACCTGGTCACAAACAGTGATGGGTACAAAAGCCCTCTACTGTTGTGAAGCCTCAGAACACATCACAGCACTTATTTCGTAGAGTCAGTGAAGCCATGGGTGGCTGAAAGTACAAGGACCCACTTGTTTGCTGGAGTACACACTAGTGTGGTCCTGTGTCACAGCTGCTGCTCTCAGCTCTCCCATCTGACCTTGCTGTAACTCCTACATTCAGTGCAGGTTACCAAAAGTATTGAACAGGTATTAGCTCTCATTGCACTGTTGGAAAATCAGTTTGATAAATGGAATAAATGACATAACTGTGCTGGTTTTGGCTGGGGTGGGGGCTATGTTTTGGATTTGTGCTGAAAACACAAATAGTGTAGCTAACACAGGGATGTTTTAGCTGTTGCTGAGCAGTGCTGACACAAAGCCAAGGCTTTTTCTGCCCATCACAGCACTCCACCCATGAGAAAGCTGTGGGTGCACAAGGAGTTGTGAGGTGACACAGCCAGGACAGCTGACCCCTACTGACTGACCCAAGGGATGTTCCATACCCCAGGGCACCATGCTTAGCATATACAGCTGGGGGGAGAAGGAGAAGGGGGTGATGTTCAGAGTGATGGTGTTTGTCTTCCCAAAACACTGTTAGGTGTGATGGAGCCCTACTTTCCTGAAGGTGGCTGACCATCAGCCTTCCCATGCAGAATAGTGAATCATTTTCTTGTTTTCCTTGCTTGCTGCATGGATTTTGCTTTACATGTTTAACTACCTTTATTTTCCCCCCCCAGGTTTTCTTACTCTTACATTTCTGATGCTCTCCTTGATCTCACTGAGGGAATCAGTGAATGAATGGCTGTGTGAGGCTTAGTTGCTGGCTGGGGTTAAACTGTGGCAATCAAATAATAATTAGTGCTATAGCTGACTTTTAGGTCTGTCATTTAATAGTCCAATATCTAAATAATAAATACCCTTATAATATTGCTTACCTTACAAAGTCACCAGAATATAATACATGTCCTATAAAAATTGTTTTTCTATTTCTGTTTTGTTCTTGTGAATGTTGCTTCAAAATTCAGTTTGTTGGATTAAGTTTTCTTCTCAAACAGCATTGTTTTATTGTGAGCAGGGTTTTGCCTTTTTTTTTTTTTTGTCCCCACAAAAAACCTAAAAACATTCTATTTCCCACATAACCAATCTTGTTTGTTCACTATAATTTGAAGGGAATAGATATCCTACAGATATGAACCTAGGAAAATATTAGTCAATTATATAAAAAGTATGCTTTTGTTCAGATACCAGGTGTGTTAATAAAGGTAATTATGTTGACTGAAAATAAGTAAAAGCTCCATCCAGCAGACATGTACATTTTTTTCCATCACTCTCAGTAACAAATGCCTTTTAATACAGTGGAAAATTACTAGGCAGGTCTGAAATAACTAAGCAATTATGGAAGGCTTTTGTTTAAAATTCCTCAAGAGAATGTCACAAAGAAAATGATTACCATTATTTCAACAATGAATACAGTACAGAGGTTTCACATGAAATATAAGCTCACATTTTGCTATCAATTAGCAGCTTTTGATATTCTGAAATTCTTTCAGCATTAGTGTATCACTTTACGTACCTGCCTAAATATGCCTGAAGAAAAAGGGGAATAAACTCAAGTTCTAAACTACTGCACTTTGAGTGAGAATATTTGCAGGGGAAGTTTACTCTGATTTAAAGAAGTCAGTCTACTGGACTACTTATTTAGATTTCCTGAAAATCTGTCCTATTGCTATGTGGATTTTCCTCCTGCATGTGAACTATCAGAAATATTTCCATTCAAGGCAATGATAAAGGAATAATTTGATGTAGGAATTAAAATAAGGGGAGTGGTACATTATACGTCTCAGTTTTTTTGTTATAAGTCAGATTATGAGCTTAAAAGTAGCTTTTAATAAAGAGACAAGTAGTCTTTATTTTGGCTTTTTGTACCAAATGCCTTTTGTAATGAATGCTGTTGGGCACAACTGATGGTCTGTGCTCAGTGCTGAAGGGGTCTTATGCATCTAGCATGTAGAAAATGTTACTTTCAAATTCAGGGAGCAAAACCTCAGGTCCTTGCTCCTACTTTTGTAGCACCAGGCTTGGATTGAGTGCTGGCACATAACAGAAAGGGTTAAAAGCTCCTGCAGAGAGTGCAGACTGCTAGACTGTTAGATTTCTACCATTAAAATACTGAGTTGAAACCTAGCTTTAACTGAGGACAGGTTGGTTTCTGGGCCACACAGCACAGCTTTGAATACCTGGAGCTAACAGGGCTGGTGGGCCCTGGCAGTGTCAGTGGCAGAACCCTGTGCAGGGTAAGGTTAAATTTTTCTCTTTTCTTTTGAGTGAAACTGCCTGGTGGATAGCCTTAACACACACCCTGTGATTTTTGCTGGCAGGAAGAAGACTGCCAAAGCTCCCAGCTAAATATGAAACACTCGTTTTTACTTTGATCAAATCATCCCCTATGATCACTAAGGCAGGAATTACACATTATTATGATACTTCTTCTCCAAATAATGCACATCACACCTAAATTTTATAAAGATGATTCCCACTTTCAGCAGAACACCCATGAATTCCATTTGCTTGAACACCTGCTGTGATTTAATGCTCACCCCTGTAGGCTCCCAGATATCTAGTAGATGCCTTACTTGTAAAAAGCAGTAACTGTAAAAGCCAGTGAAGCTGGGGGGGGGAAATAACAAACTTAAAAATTACAGAGCAGAGATGTATTTGTGACACAGTCAACAGCAACTCACAACAAGATTTGACTCGCCCTGTAATTTTTATCACAAGTAAACAATGTCTTCAGGATTGAACATAAAAGCATTCTGACTTGTCAACAGCAAATACCTAAAATTGTCACAGCTTTATTGTGAAAGGGAGCTGTCCTTTTGATGCCTGTGTCAAAAAGTTAACTCACAGCAAGACCTAGATCTGTAAAAGCACTGCCATGTAAGCAAATCTGGGTCTAAAAATGTACACAGAACAGTTATCAGTGAAATATTTCAAATGGCTTTTGAAGGTTTTGTGTGTGTTTCAGTAGAGACTTAGGCCCACCAAGTCTACCATCAGTGCTATAAATCACAGTAATAAAAGCTTCTCATTTAAAGTGAGGCTTTGGATCTCTTCACAAAAGGGAAGATTCTAACAGAAGAATGAGCTTATAGGCCTATTTAACTTTTTAGATATTTTCTGTCATCACCTCAGACAACCATTTTTGTCCATAGATATACTCATTCTTCTGCTGTCTGAGAAAAGCTAGTTTTTCCATTTATCTAATCTGCTTTATAGTGCTGTAAAGTAACATGTTTATGTACTGCCAGATTTTCAGACCCTGTATATCTCTTTTTGGTTTAATTGTATAAGGTAACAAGTGGTTTCTGTCCAGAGGTTTAGGTTTTTTTCCAAACTCTTTCTTTTTTTTTCAATATTTAAATAATGGATAACCATGTAGAAGACAAAACCAGACAATGTAAATGCCATTGGTTCCTTTGTCTCATTGGTCATGCTCTGCTTTAAATGTATTTAACCTGGACAGAACCAAAGAAGCAAAACCTAATTTAATTGCTATCAAAGGTAGAAAGCTTGCAAGAAAGACTACAGTTTAAACTCAAATCTACTGAATGGGGAAAAAATAGGAAGAAAAACCCAAGAAAAGCAATATGTCTAGGACTGAGTCTTCATCATCTCTAAGTAAATTTTTTGATTTCCTGCCTAAACTTATTCTTGAGCACTTTAATCATTATTTCTTCCTTAAGTTTAAACAGCTTATCTCTCTCCCCTGTATTTATCATCTTCATTCAGCTATTGCCAGAGTTAGCATCTTTACTCATCATTTTGCTATAACCAGCAAGCCAACTTTTCCTGACCTCTCACAAACGGAAGTCTGCAATGCCTGTGTCTTTGTGGAAAATAACAGTATTTCAAAGAAAAATGAAGTCCTCTTCACCTATTCTGACACAGTTCAAACTAATTTTTCTTGGACTTAATATGGACAGAGATGTGTACTAGTTCTTTTATTATAACCTGGTAACTTCTCATTCCTAGGATCATAGAATGGTTTGGGTTGGAATTAACATTAAGGATCATCTTGTTCCAGCCCCCCTGCCATGGGCAGGGACACCTTCCACTAGACCAGGTTACTCAGAGCCCCATCCAGTCTGGCCTTGAACACTTCCAGGGATGGAGCTTCCACAACTTCTCTGGCCCACTTCTTCCAGAGCCTCACCACCTTCACAGTGAAGAATTTTTTCTTTATATCAAATCTAAACCTGTTCTCTTTCAGTTTAAGGACACCCCTTGTCCTGTCTCTATCTACCCATGTAAATAGTCTCTCTCTGGCCCTCTTGGAGGTCCCATTTAAGTACTGTGAGGCTGTTTTAAGGTCTCCCCATACCCTTTTCTCCTCACACCCTTTTCTCCCTATTACCATCTCAGCTCTCCCAGTTGCTCTCTACAAGAGGGGTGCTCCAGCCCTGTGACCATCTTTGTGGGCCTCCTCTGCTTATATTGAGGGCCCCAGAGCCAGACACAGCCCCCACTCCAGTTGGAGTGTCACAAGAGTGGAGTAGAGGGGCAGAATCAATTCCTTTGGCCTGCTGGCCATGGCTGCTTTTGATGCAGCCCAGGATGCTGTTGGCTTTCTGGGCTGCAAGTGCACATTGATGGGTTATGTTGAGATCCTCATCCACAAACACGTCCAAGTCCTTCTTGGCAGGGCTGCTCTCATTTAATTCATCCCCCTGCCTGTTTTGATACTGGAAGTTTTCCCAGCCCAGGTGCAGGACCTTGCACTTGGCTTTGTTGAACTTCAAGAGGCTTACACAGGCCCATTTCTCCAGCCTGTCCAGGTCCTTCTGGATGGCATCCCTTCCCTTGTGTGTGTTAACTGTGCCACACAGCCTGGTGTTGGCAAACTGGTGGAGAGTGCACTCAATCCCACTGTCCATGTCACCAGCAAAGATGTTACATGGCACCAGTCCCAACACTGACACCAAAGGAGCACCAGTCATCACTGGTCTCTGGACATTGACCACTGGTCTCTTGGACATTGAGCTGTTGACCAAAACCCTTTGATTGCCACCATCCAGCTAATTCTTTGTACCAGGTGGTCATTGGTGAAATCAATGTCTCTCCAGTTAAGAGACAAGGATGTCCTGCAGGACACTGCCAAGTCCTTTGCATGAGTCCAGTTGTTCTTCCCTTATCTACCAATGCTGTAATCCTTTCACAGAAGGCCACCACATTTGTCAGGCACAATTTGCCTGTAAAAAGTAAAGCCATGTTGGCTGTCACCAGTTACGTCCTCATTTTTCATGAACCTTAGCATAGTTTTCAGGATTCTTCACCACCTTGAAAAGCATTCCATGATGTTTATACTTTCTTCTTGTCTGTGAGTTACTCCTCTAATATATCTTCTTGCAACTATTTTTGCAAGGGTAATACTTTTACAAGTTATCTTTTATGGGAAGTATAGGCAGACATTCTGAACCCTTCATTTTCAAAAATATTTTTGGAAGCAAATTTAGAATTTGCTGAGAGTCCTTGTACAGTATTAATTAATGATTTTAATTGTACAGTCCTTGTACAGTATCAATTAATAATTTACATTCATTTATGATTTTTACTAAGTATTTGAAAAGACCTTGTAGCTCCATCAACTCCAGTGACTTCAGCTAAAAATCCTGTGCAAACAAAATGAAAAGAGGTTTGTCCCAGAGGAAATATCACTAATTTAATACACTTTTCTTACCATACTACTCGTGGTGCTTACTAGCATTCTATTCTGTGTATTTTGATTTTAGTAACTGATTTAAAATGATGACTTTTGTATTATTTCTGTGTATATGCTTAACCTTGAAAATGCCAGCGATCCCATAGGAATGGCTCTGAAAAGATTTATTCTTTCACGGCTGTCATCCTGAAGATTCAACTTTCAAGGAAAAAATATCAGAGTGCATCTCACCTGCATTACTAATTCATTAATAAATGTTATAGGCTACAAAAAAACCTAGTCAAAACCTAAATGCTAAGTGCTTATGAGATAATCAGGAACAGTTTATCCACAAGAAGCTAGTAACATACAGAGCCACTTCTTACAATTAATTTGAACAAGTCAGCAAACAAAAATAGGGTCTTCAAGGGTACAGCACTGTCTTAACTATCTCAGGTGTTATGTTGAACTATCTCAGAAAATGTTGAACATTTTCTACCCTCTAGTGTACTTGCAGAAGAAGGTTGACGAGACTGCTCTTTAAATTGATGAATTATGATGAATTAAGTAAGAAATGTATTTCCACTGCTATATGTAAATTGGTAAGTTTACTTGTCATTATTTTTCCCATCCAAGTTTTTCATTGGTCCCTGATGCGTAGTTACAAGGTTGTTTAAAAACTTCTTGTTATGAACTTCCTCATTTTGAACAGTCCTTGCCATTGTAGAAAGAAAGTAAAACAGTTTTTGATTGAAAAGAGCACTTTGCAGAAAATAAAGTCATGGCTGAAATTCTGACAAATCCTTCAAGAAAAAAACTGCCTTATGTTCTATGTCTTATGGGCAAGGTTAGCTGAAATGCATATGGCAAGGAGAAGAGGCTGAAAGTAGTCTTATAACTCTTTAGTTAACAATAGCTTTTTTGCTCTTTGTTCTGCAGTGTTGGTCAGTCTAGCACAGTAAAATACAATTATCTCTCTCTAACTGAGAGGAATCCAAACAGAAGTACCAAATCAGTACTGAGGGAAAATAAAACCATGTATCCATGTTCTCATATCACGAGTGCCCATACAAGAGTTAGTCAGTATTTATTAAACAATAAACCTTTAGCTTCACAGTTTCCCAGAGATTTTATGGCCTGGGAGGGAGGAGAGCAAAGAGTGCTAATAACTGAAGGAAGAGTGGAAATGAAACAGAGGCAGAAATGATTGAGAGCTGCAGAAGAAAGGTGATTTGAAGCATGGATGGATTCATTATCACCACTTTTCTCAAAAGATTTTTCCTTCCTATTCCCAAAACAGCAGGCACAGGCTTCTTTCTTGTATAAACTGATTTTAGTATTGGGGAGGAGAGACAAGGCTTTGCTGTCTTTTGAAGTACACTTGTTTTATGAGAAAAAGAGTTTTATAATTACATTTTTGAGTAGGAAGACACAGTAGAAGCTGGACCATTCTTCTCTACTGAGTTTATTTCTATAGAAGTTGTTAAATAAGTAATGGAAGAGAACAGGTTATCCTCCCTTTTTTTACTCAGCACAGCAGAGCCACATAGGAAGAAGGATGTGAAGAAACAGGATGCTGAGCTGCAGGGCTCTCTCTCCTTCCTTCAGTTCAGAAGGTAATAGGGAGCAGCAGGAAATGCAGCCCTGCATCATTTTTTTTTCTGTCAGAGATGGTGCTAACTACATGTATGGAGAAAGTGAGAGGAAGCAGAACAGAGTCCTTATTTTCTTTGATTCTTTGATCTAGGAGTGAAGAAAGGATCAGCTTTTCTCTCAGGTCCCTGCATTTCCAAATACTTGTGCTAACAAGCCCATGGAGAACCCCAGCAGTGCCAGCAGCTTGGGTAATTGCACACTCTTGTGCTGAAGTGCAGAGAGTGAGCAGAATTACTTGAGAGGGAGGTTTGCATGGTTGTGATCAACCTCTCTGTGAATTCTGGTATTTCAGCTGATCCATATATAACTCTCTTTTGTGAGTCTCTCAGTGAGCTAAAAATTCCTTTGATTTGAAGTCAGATTGGTTCTTGCCTTTCATACACATCCTCAGTGAGTGCTGGCATTACTCAGAACCAATGCAAATGTGCCAGATGCCACTGCTAGTCACTGTTGTCAAATATTAGATGGAGCTGTCATAGGCATTTCAGTTTTTCCTGGCAAGAGTCAGTTCAAGAAAAAGTAATGATGTATTAACCTAAACTCCTGTTTCCAGTATTTGCTGATTTTAACACCTGGGGTAATGTCTGGCTTTCTGGAGCAAGATAACATTTTTGGGGATTCCAGATAGTAGTGCTTGCTTGATAGCTTCTGGGTTTTTTAATTTATTTATTGGGGCGTGGTTTTGCTTGTTTGTTTGTGTTGTTTTTAAATGTCATGGCTATGGAGAGGTAAACTGAGAACTGAAACGGTAAAGGGTTTTATTTCTGCACTTTCTAGACAGAACCTGCAGTGCAAATCTCCATTCACATCCAGGTTGTAAGCTTATGACATCATTCTGGGAATATTTGTCACCAAGTACACATACTTCTTGGTATGTGACAAAATACTTCTCTTTTTCTGTGGCCTCCAAAACCCATGAATTGCATTGTGCTGCCTCCTGTATGGTTTTGGGGCCAGGAGACTTATCAAATGGAACAACTGAATTTTAAACTTGAATCTATCACTCAGTTGTTGACTTGAAATCAAACTAATATTTTGTTTCTACACAGTATAAAATTAAGTCATTAAAAGTCATCTGAAATAAGGTATTTTCATAAATAAATAATTTATTAGTCTGTATTTGATCATGGACACTTTTCAGTGTTTAACCTACAGTCAAAATTTTCATTAAAATGAAGAACTGTTTCTAACCACACATATAATAGTACAATGAATTAAAGAACAAGATTTCTGCTGTTACTTATATGTACCTACCTACTTAACCATGCAGCACAGGTCAAATTTATTTGATAGAGGTAGAAAGAAATCAGAGTAGCCTTATTGTTTTGAAACAATTGTTTTGAAGAGGTAGAAAGAAATCAGAGTAGCCTTAATTTTTGGTGTTAAGATTGTCCACGATACAATAAAAGGTGTCTTTGAATGCTTCCTGTCTTATTGTCACATTGCTAGCATGAGTTTTCTCCAGATTTCCAAGGAGAATTTATCTTAAGAGTCTTACTCATCTTTTTTATTTACATGCAACAACTACAGAAGAAACCATTTTTTATTACTACAACACCACCTTGCTGTGCAGCTGTCACGGTCTCTCCTCAATCAGGAAAGGAGAGAGAAAGCTGTCTGTAGAGGTCCAGGGGCCTGGTCAAAGCATAGTCTAGAAAGCTTGAGACATGGATGTCCTCTCCTTCTACTCCAAACAGCGAAACCAGCAATTAATGTATGCACTTTAGTTTGTTTTTACTAGATGCAGTGATTGCCAGTGCCTAGCCAATTTCCAGGAAAAGGGTGAGAAAATGACAATGGACTTACAAAGGTATCCTGAATGGGCACTGAAAAACTGAGAGATCCAGAAAGAACAGGCATTTTTGAATCTTGTTCTCACTTTTCCCACCATTCCCTACCCTTCCCTCCCCCCCCACTTATGTATAGGAGACATAACATTAAAGCTTAAGTTTTAATGAGAGAAAAATGAATTGATCCTTCAAGTACTACACTAACTATGCTCAGAAGGGACTAGATTACTGTAGATTGTTATTAAGAACAGTAGGTGACATTAATTGTTTGTGGGAAATGTGGTGACAGCATTGTTCAATAAACTCAGGGTTCAGTTATGAGAGAGTTTTAGTTTTAAGAAGTCTTTGAAAAGTGGGACCACTGCTTTTTAGAGGCTCGTCCAAAGAAAAATTATCAAAATATTTAAATATAACCTGTGCCCTCTGCTAGTTTTCAGGACTTAACACAGCTCATGTCCCAAAGAATATAATGCAAAATAGCTGCAACACATTAATTAGCACGAACCAGCACTAACTGAAGTTAAATGACATTTTATTACTTCCTTGTGAGTGATTTTTAGCCTTTGGCTAATTTAAAAAAAATCTCACAAATGTTCAGTTTGAAAAGATTTTGTTGTCATGTAAAAAGCAAGCAGTTTTTCTGGCAATACATGTGAAAAATTGACTTTACTAATGATCTGCCATTCTCTTTCAGCAGTATGAGTTAGATTGAAGTGTGCATAAGGATTTGCTACTTTTAAGAAATTGCAGCTAGTCAATCAGTTGCAGTGAGATCCTTTAGCTTGCATATTATTGCAAAAAATTGTATTTATTTTCATACATATATACATTTCAGTGACAAACCTAATTTAAAAATAGAATTCATGTAAAAAAAAAGCAGCAAGCAAAAGTCCCTTGCTGTGACTGATTGCATTATTTACAGTACTGCTTCAGGTATAACCAGGATGATTTGTCTTTCTGACATTACCACAATGATATGAGATACAGTATGCTAATATGCTTATCTTGGGTTATAAGGTATTGTTAGTCCTTTGTTTCTTTCAGTCTCTTAATTAGTGACTTGTTTAAAGTCATCCATCTTTGCTCACATTTATGCAAATATTCCCAATTATTAACAATAGCATCAATAGGGTAATGTTTTTCTGTTTCTTTTTCAAGAAAATATTTTTCTAAAAGCCTCATGTAACCAGTCTTGTTTACATGGAGCAGAAACTTATTCTGCTAATAAATCTAGATGTTTTGAGGAGCAAAGAATAACTGTCTGTGAATTTAAATTATACATATGTGCTGCATCAATAATACATAAATGAATGCCTCCATCAGTTCTACATCAGTATTTTCAAATAATACTTTGGAGGGCACACAAAATAAGCAGTGTTGACAGAATGGCCAGCATGCAGCTAAGTGATTATGTATTTATATATTTTTTAATCACAAATGATTCTATTTGCAGTGAATTAATAAGGAGAAAACAGTAGAAAAAATAAATCTATGAAATATTTGTTTTTAAAAGACTGACTGGTAGTTTCCCTTCAGTTTTGTTTGTGTCCATTGATGATCCATGTGGGACTGGAAGGAGGTCAGAAATCCCTTCCCCTCTCCCAGAGAAGGAGGTACCTGAGTGGAGGGCAAGGAGCAGCAGACAGTGCTGAGCAGACCCAGCTGACTGTCCCCTGGCCTGTGACCAGGTCTCTGTTTTCTTCCTCTCTCCCATTCTTCACTTGCCTCCTTTCAGAGCTTTGCCAGTGACAGAGAGAACAATTAACTACAATCTTGTGTGTGATCAAAGCATCCACTCAGCGTAATTCAGCTTACTCTAAGGAGGAGTTAAAGGAGCACATTTTGTTCCACCTCAGGCCATGGCATTTCCCAGGAGATGGCCCTTTTATGCCTACCTGGGCTCTGCAGTTTCCCCAGTGGTTGTGACTCTTTGAAGTGTAAACGTGGTGTTTATCAGTGTGGTGAAAGTGCCTCTCTCCTTGCTGATCTTTCTAATGAGCTGGGTGCTTATTTTGCTATGCACTTATGGCAGCTTAATAACAAGGAACTGGGAGGCTTTGCAAAACTGAAAATACCCTAGAAGTTTTAAAGAGCTTTGAAAATGAATTCTTACTGGTGCCAAAACAATATGTGGAATGACTGAGAGAAAAGCAATTTGATGCAATTTTACTCATGTATGAACTAAGGGAATATTGCATTTGAGCACATTTATAATTAGCTTTACAAAAAAGCAGATAAGCTGATTTTATAAAATTGTTTGGCTGGTTTTTGGCAAGGCGTTTTCAGATTATTTTTTCTTTGTGGACTTGTTTGTGTTTTTAAATTTGTTTTTAAAAAATCTTATGTTTATAAATGATTTTCAATTAGAAAGTACATGCAACAAGTCTTGAATAAGATAGCTGCAACTGAACCATTCTTAATCATGTCTAATTCCAGTGCTTCTCAGTAGCATGGAAACAAAAAGTATTTTTCTTAAATGTTAAAATGAGTCCCGTTCACACCTGAGGAAGACTTCTTTCATAGAAGAACAAGAAAATAATATTGATGAAGCAACAATTTTGTGGTTTTCTTTGGAACTTCTGACAAAATCAGTACTGTAATTTTACCTGTCCTTTTGTGAAAAACTAATGGTAATTTAAAAAGTATTATTTCAAACCTCAATTATCAATATTTTGATTGAGTTCAGATAAAGAATATATAGAAAAGGAAATAATAAAAAGGAGCACTTTTTTTTTTTGCTTCTAAAGTAATAAAATGCATTAAAATATGAATTTACCTGTTAGTATGAAAAGGCTCTCTGCTGTCATGTAGAAAAGCAGATCAGCAAATGAAATAGTGGTATTGAAATAAATATTACTGTTCTGATTTTTCAGAATATATTCTGTCTGTCAGTAAAACCATCTGAAGACTGCAGTTTGCTAGCCTGCAGAACATTGGTATACATCTAAAAAATGTTTGAACACTAAAAGCAAATTGACTTTATGTAGAAAAAACTTCAAGAGTGCATTTTGGTAGTTTGTGACTGATTACAGCTCTCAAAATCAACAATCTCTTGTACAAAGTCCTTTCAGTCTATATTTTAAATTATATACAGTTAATGGGAATATGTAGTAGTTGAAAATTAGTTGATCAGTATCTGTACCCTGCAAAATATTGAGTTAATTCCCTGTGCTTATACATAATGTAGCTGTGTGTCTTCAGGATATATTATGAAATATAACAGAAACTTGAGTTTGCATGTGAAGCTTGGCTTGAAAGCTTAGCAGATACTTTATAAGTCTGACAAGTGTTATTGGAGCAAGGAAAACTGAGTGCAGACTATTCAGAATAAGGAAAAATTTGGTAAAGGTCAAGGAAAAAGAGAGAAGCAAACTTACAACACTGAGGAAATGCTTTACTTCTTTAAGGCATTATTGTCTGTAGGAAATTTTTCTGTTGAGTTTCTCTGCTGTGGTATGATATGACTTCTGTTGGTGCACTTCTGACTATGCAAGGACTTTATTTTCATGGTTTTTTTCTATAAAAGTGTCTCTCCCCCATTTGTCTATATATATTCTGCCTTTTTGTTGCTGTTGTTGCAGTGCAGACATGCCAATGAATTGCTGGTATAACATAAGCACTTTGTGTTCATTGTTTGGCTGTATTAATTGGGCATCCTGCATGAATAGAGCTGTCTCCTTAAGAAATGCATTATTAAAGATTCCATGTTTGCAGTGGTCATATAGCAATGCTTAAATATTTTTATCATGACTTCCTGTTTAAAGCACCAAAGAGCTACTCCAGTATAAATGAGGTAATTACTAAATGTCTCTCACTTGAGAGTGACTCTGCAGGTAAACCAGCCTTTTGAAACAATTCCCTTATTAGCAACAAGCATATTTGATCATGGTTGGCATAGATTTAGTTTGGCTTTAGTTAGGAATAGGTTGCTGCTCAGAAAAGCAAAGGGCAGTTTTACCAAAACCTCTAATCTGATTTTACTGTAGGTCAGTACCTTTGTCATGTTGTTCTGCTCCAGAGCTCAAGCCTTTTTTCCTCCTGCATTTCAGATGGAAACAGCCCCTTCTATTACCAGTACCAGCCCTCTGTAAACATGCATCATTTATCTTTTTATTGGAAGCAGCTGAGGATGCTCTAAAAATAGATGTGTAAATGATGGACAGTTCATGATTTGTTGGCATGGAATCAAGACGTGACAGAAGGGACCAAATGAACCAATTGCATCCTCACTGCTGAGGTTACCATGGAAGCTTTAACTCTTTACACACCCTCCATCTCTTGCTCACATAACTTGTGCAGTACACTTTAATTGTTATGGATGAAGCGTATTTCATAGAGTAAAATCTACCTGCCCACATCAATGAAGCTGTCAGACATGATTTAGGGACCTAAGTATATTCCATAAATGCTCATGGGAGAATAGAGGTACCTCTGCCAAGTTCTTGAGGCAAAAAAAGAGTAGACATTCAAATTTGAAATGTAAATGAATGGTCATTTATGTAAATGTAAATATGTTTACATAGTGAAAATATAAAGAAAAGATCCCTAGTGATGAAACAAAAAGGAAGAGAAAAATTAAAGACAGGTGGAAAAATGGAATCTCTTATCTAAGTCTCTTCAACCCATTTCTTTCTGGCCTGCAAGCATCTCATTTCTTACCCACCCTTCAGTTCAACCAGTCCTCATAGTAACCTCATAACTCTGAACTCTTCTTCCTTTTCTATCATTTTCCTCCATATTTTCCTCCTTCAGCTACATACAGTATTTAATTGAAAAGCCTCCTTGTTTAGTGCAGGCATCACAAAGCTTCCTGCAGAAACCACTCCTCAGTTTCTTCCATATACAAACATTGAACTCTATCTTTTCATCTTCACAGGCAGTGTGTGGAGAATATAATGGCTTTCAAGACTTAAAATACTGTGCTTTCCCAATTGTTGATACCCTGAGTGCATATAGTGATAGGAAGGTTTTTCTTTTTTAACTTCCTATTTTCTGACAAGTAACAAAGAAGCCTCACAGGACTTGTGGCAAGCTTGCCCTCTTTTATTTCATTAAACTCAGATTTAAAAAAAAAAAAAAAATTAAAAATATCAACAGGTAGGTAAATGGCAGTATTTAGAGTGTCTAATTTCTGGGACAAATAATTTTCCTTCTTTTCTCAGTATTTAAGTGCCAAAGGCATATTTCTTTTCTCTTTATTTCTGTTGACTGAAACCCAAATAAGATAGGTAAAACTTTCACTCAGATTCCCTTTGACCTTTATGGTAGTACAAAGATAAATCCATTACAGTGTTTCTCTCTGCCTTGGAATTTTCTTCTGCCATAATCCAACATTCTGTTTTCTCACACAGTTACTACAGGTTTTCAAATAAATGTCTGGGGCAGGAAAAGCAAATATACCTCATTTTTCTTTATCTTCAGGCTCAGAAATACACATCCCACTTTGATTTCAACCTAATAAATGAATATTCATTATGTTTTTCATGGTTTACATATATAGTGATTATATCTGTTACCCGTGGCAGTGCCATAATTTAACTGAAGTATGACAACCAGATCTAGGTAGAAAGGTGTTGTCTTTCTCTGAGTTGAATGTGTTATCAGTTAAGGGTCTGTCTTTGCCTGAAAAAAAATTCAGGAATCTGGGATTTTTTTTTTTTTTTTTT
>VZRH01004429.1:1657830-1675428 GCA_013397555.1 Urocynchramus pylzowi
TTTTTTTTTTTTTATCTCCCAGAGTTTACAGAGTACCATGGATAATCTGAAAGTTTTAGCACGTATACAGCAATCTCTTGGAATCTCCTAAACATCAGGCAGCTCATGTGAAGCTCATGTAGCTTCATCCAAGCTGGCATCTGAATAGATGGCTACCAGATATGCTCAGGGGAGTTTTTTGGCAGCTGGTCCTCACTAGGCCCCCCTGCCATAGGCCTGGGATGTTCTGTGCAAACAGAACAAAACAGAGACTGCAAACAGCTCCGTGCAAACTCAGAGGGGTTCTCAATGCAGACCAGACAGGTCTGTATGCCCTGCCCAGGGCATGTCCCAGCACCCTGCTCTCACTGTAGATGTGATCGTGGGTCCCTTGTAGGGAACGTCAAAATCCAGACATTTTTTCCCTATCTGAATCCATTTTATGGATGTGTATTATGCATTACCTAAAAGGTGTTCCAACACTATGTGGGATTCAAATCCAAACCCATTAGAGCTATAAGCCACGTGAACTTTTATCCCCCTGTTATTTCTAAGTGCTTCCGAGCTTTCCTTTCTCCTATGTAACATTTGTAGAAAAATATGAAAGGAGGTTTGGATTATGATACTACATCAAGTAAGAAATTGTGTTGAAATATCTGTTCCTTATTCCCAGAATATGAAAAACTGAAGTTTGTCAATTCCAATGCTTTTTCTAGCCCAATGAATACAGTGCTAAATGAGGAAAAATGGTTAATACCAATCAGGAGGTGAATCCAGCTCTTTTGTTCTGGTATGTCTTCCACTTGTTCCTCACATTGCTCAGATCAAGATTTGATATTACTTTGGGAAAAGATTGGAACTAAGGTACTGCTAAGCTAAGTTCTAGCATTGCTGATTATTTTCAGTTGCAGGACTTCCAGAAGCCTTTATGTAGCATAGGTAACATCCTATGCCATTTCATCCAGAATGTTTTGCACACTTTGGATTTCAAAGGGTTTGTGAGCTTCAACAATTTTTAAACCATTATAGCTGAGACTTCTTATGAAGAAACTCTTTACCTTTAAGAAGAAAATTTCGAAGAATTTTGGAGACTCTTTAATCTTGACCCCATAGTCAGATGTTACTTTTTAAAGTAAAAGTCTGCTTCTCCCTCTTCTAATTTTTTTTTTTTTTTTCACAGCCAGAGCTGTACACTGCCTTTCCTTTTTCAATCTTTCACAGCAGCATAGCATACTTAAAGCAATTACAGAAATTGCAACAACAAAATTAGAGTGTTGTAGGTACTTTAAGCTTTATTACAGCGGACAGACTGAATACCAAAATGGACAACAGGATATGCAGATTATACTTTTGGCTCTTCAACTGTGTTAAGAAAAGCAGCTCCCTACTTCTTAGTTTGTTTCCCTATCTAAATGTCAGCAACAAATATTCCTGCAAAACACTTTTGACAAACACTTTGAGCTTTTGGGGAAGACATCAAATTCTGTGTACTATTGATTGGGAAGAGCCCATATATACAGAAATGAAGCACTTCCCAGAATACACTATTACATTGGTGAAGTTGAATTCATAGTAGAAACTGAATTTTTCTTTGCATAGGATCTGACTCATAGACAAGAATATTTACAGAGTAAAGTACTACTTGTCAATAATCCTCTCAAGGTAACCTACCAGATCTCATTATCTGCTTCAATAAACCACAGTAACAATGAGGCCTATTGCTTTTCACAGTGCTATCATTGCTGTTATCCCAATCACATGAGGTGAGATTAACTGTGTTCACAGAATTTTGAAAAGGATGCAATAGGATTTACAAATAAGGTATTTTTCTTAAATTGAAAATAAAGGATGCAAGAAAAGAAACATAATTGAAAAACTGTGACTCACTTCTCTAAAAAACCTGAGGTACATGCCTATTCATGTACCTTCTATTTTTAAAAAGGTAATGACAGTCTAAGGCTCTCCATCAGTCTGTTAAAGCAGACAGAAATATTGAGCTGAATTTTGTTGTGACTGTCCTTTATTTGATATTATCTGGCACATCAAACAGCACAGCCTATATAAGGCACTGGGTTTCAATAAAAGTTGTTTTTTGGGGAGGGTGGAGGGATGGAGGGGTGCGATGTTTGTGATTTTTTTTTAAGAACTGAGTCATACTTTAGTAAGATAAACTTTTAATTTAACTAGTTATCCAAAATACAAGGTGTCTGTTTTCAGAATGATTAAAAGCTTTTCCTTTAAAGGAAGTTCCTTGGTTAGCTTTTTTTGCAGAAAAAAAAAAGTTATGGCAAGCAGACTTGCCATTGTGGTCTGTGCTGCCCCATGCAGACTGGAGCAGCTGGGAATCCTCTCTCTCCCCTCACCTTACAAGCTGTGAGAGTAGGTTAAAAGTACAGCTGTCCCTGTGTCAGTTAAGACACTAATTATTAGCTAGTTAGTAAGTAGAGACAACCTAATATCCAGCTGTCCCTTGCATCAGTTCACAACTAGTTGCCCAGGAATTTGTAGTAATTGTAACAAGACTAAGCAGTTCCCCACGTTCAGGCCCAGCAATACAAATGCTCCACAGAGAAAATTTCCATGTTGCCATATACTGTCCAAAAGCACAGCCAACAGGCTGCAAGGACATGACACAATGGATAGAAAAAGTACAGAATACCTCATTCTGTATCTACCCTTTCATTTTCAGTTAGTAGTGTCAAACATAAATCTTGAGGCTAAAATTGTAAGCATCAACTTGAAAACAAAATAAAAGTCTTGCTTTGCAGTCTCCAGCTGACCCTGGTCACCTTTCTAATGCTGGGACACTCATGTTAAATACTAAATATGAGTGTGCCAGCATGCTGTTTAGTACTCCAGTAGGAAATAAATGCCGTGCAGCATTTTAGGCTGCATTAGGTATGATTTTACACCCATTTTGTACTTTTGTAAGAGACTGTATATTACAAATCAATAGCAAATTAGGCCCAGTACCTTTGGGACCACTGGCTTATGTAGGTCTTGTTGCTCACTGATTGTGTTACAGATTGCATGGAGGTTTTGCTTTTTTGGTTGTTTGCCTGGTTTTAGCTGAGTTCCTTCGAGTAGGAGAGGAGAGACATTAGCTCACAGATTATTCCTCTCATCTCTGTGAAATCTCATGCTTTCTCATTCTTTCACCTGCTCCAAAGAGATTGTGTCTACACTAAGGCAGAAACAGAAATGTGTCCAGATGAGTCTTAGCCCAATTTATTAGGACATCTTTTTTATTTTCAAATGAAACACAACCAAACCTCAGCCAAACCTTTTTATTTTCTACAAACAGATGCACTGGAAATCCATCTGTCTTTTTGGATCCTGTAACAGATGATATCCTGCTTTCCAGTGTCATTGAATTCTGCTCATGGATGACCCATGCTTCATTTGTACTTCATTTTCATTTAATTTATCCTGAATCTTGTAATAAAGCTCTCTAGCGTTTAGCAAATTACACAGAAGTGAAAGCCAGCCACATGAACTATTAACATGCAATGAGACAGTTATTTAGGGCTCATCTCTGCCAAATTATCAACACATTCAAGAACAGAAAAATTTATATGTTGAATATTTGGCATCATCTCCCTCTGTACAAAGCAGTTTATCTTCTGGTATGAAGAATTTCTCCAAAAGAGTTCATCAGGTCAGAAATATGTCTTTCTGATTAAAATTCCCTGAAATGGATCTTGTTATATACATTTATTATGGAATAAATTGACTGTCCAGCCAAAACTGGCATATCAATGCTATATTTGGTTCATACAGCAAGCACTGGCTTGTTTTGAGTTAACAATATAAATGTATATTTATTAAAAAATATAATTGTTTTAGCAAGTCAAGAACTCTATGGCTACATCTAATTTCATTTATCTTTCAGTTAGTGCAGTGCTTGAGAAACAAAACTGTTGTGGAGACATTCTTGGTATTTGCAAGGTTTCTGGCAGGACTTGCTTTCCCAGTGCAATGGACAAACAGACTGTGAGTCTCCAGACACTGCTTTTTTAAATTTTTTTTTTCAGTGAACATGACCATAGTGTGCATTCATATGAGTCTGGGATATATGCTGATCTCCACTAAACACTGTACACCTTGGATAATTTTTCTGGCTGAAGATGATCTGAATTTGAGGGGCCAAATGAGTTTATGGAAAAAGTGGTTTCCTGATAAATAGAAATAATATGCACACCAGATTTTTCAGTTCAATAATGCTTTCTTTAATTACAAAGCTTAGACATTTTGTTTTATTTTATTAAAATTTATCAGTTACGATATCATACACCTGGGATGACATTCTGAATGTATATAGAAAAACACTCAATGCCTAGGGAAGCTCTTAACTGAAATGAAGAAGGAGTACATGATAAAATAAAAGTAGTCAGTAGTCAGTGTGAATGAAACTTAAGTTTCTCACAGCTGTGGAATAATTTAGAAATTATTCTGGATGGTTCTGAAATTCCATATTTTTATGTTAAGAAAATGCATTTCCCAAACACTTTTTTGTTTGTTTTCCATTTTTTAAAAACTGCTTTAAAAATAGCAAGAACTTCTTAAATATTCAGTTTTCTAGTTAAAAAAATATAAATGTACCAGAGCATCATATGTAGGATAATATGAAGATATGAAAATTAAGTGATGCTTCAAAGAATTATAGCAGTTTCAGTTTAAATTTTTTACCCCAGATCTGCTTCCATGAGGAATTGGTTTACAGAAAAGTATGAACAGACAAGAATTAAGTTGGATCACATAGAAGAAGAAATAATGGGGAAAACACTGGGTTGGGTTTGAGTTCAACTTCTAGAGAGTGATAGAGTATTAGAGTTCAGAGGTGTGTGTTCTAATTTTTAATTTTTTTTTAAATTAAAAAAAAATGACAAAATTGCAATGCAAGAGACTGGACAAGGTGGATTTCTAAGATCCCTTAAAATTGTACAACTGGGTCTCCATTCTTTGAAAAAAAAATGAGATTTTTTTTTTTAGTTGATATTTCCCATAGAACATTTTTTTTTTGCTGTATTTTAAGTCTTCTATATGAAAGGTAAATATGGGGGTTGGTGTTATTGTTGTCTTGTGTAGGCCATGTTTTCTATGGGTTCATTCAGCTTCAGTGATCCTGATTGTGGAACTTGAAGTGTAAATTCTGTATGAATTTAACTCTCAGCAGCACCTCTGACAGTGATTGCATAGTACAACTCTAGTTTCAGATAACTATTAGATTAAATATTTAGCTTGACTCTTCCACTACTTTTGCAATACAAAGTAGCCATTTGGGAGTAGGACAGATTCAAAGCTTCGTGCACAGAACAAGTTTCACCAATCTAAGTCATCAGAATGAGAAACAACTCTGCAAATCATGCAGTTTTTCAAAATGTCTCAGAATTTATTATGGATCATTGAAAATTCTCCCCATATGAATAAGAAACACCAAGCCAAGGACTTCTGTCTTAGTTTAAGACAATTTAAAGGAAAACTCTGGACTGAGTTGTCTCTCTTTATAGGTTCAACCAATTCCTTTCCACCAAAAAGGAAAGAAAACCAAGTAGATGTCAGTGAAAAAATAACAGTTTACTATTTTAAGTAACAGCAACAGTCAAGAGATAACCACCAGGCACAAAACTGCTGAATCTGGCAGACTCCCCAGAACAGAGAGACCCAAAACCACCAG
Organism: Urocynchramus pylzowi; assembly: GCA_013397555.1. Classification (NCBI taxonomy): domain Eukaryota; kingdom Metazoa; phylum Chordata; class Aves; order Passeriformes; family Fringillidae; genus Urocynchramus; species Urocynchramus pylzowi. The sequence continues at coordinate 1,663,487 of VZRH01004429.1, forward strand.
GCACATCCCCCGCCAGGATGGTGCTCCTCAGCCGAGGGTGTGGGTCAAAGGACAAAGGGAGAGAAGGTGTCAGTCTTTCACTCCACTCTGCTCATCTTCCCAGCTGGAGCTCCCACTGGTATTCTCCAGGTCAAGGACTAGAAGCCCTCAGAAGGGATTGGCTGTCCTTGTGGCAGGAGACAGGAGCAGGCAAGGCAAGGTGGCTGGGCTGAGGAATTCCAGTCTTCGCTCCTGGAGTGGGGGCTGATGGCAAGCTGGAGCAGTGGCACAAGCAGCTCTAACCTGAGAACTGCAGTCTCTCCAAGTGAGATGAAACCAACAAAAAGAGAACCCAAAAAGGTAAAGCACTGCCTTGGCCCTACAGCAAGAAACCAAGAGCCAAACCATGAGGCCAGAGAGCTCTGCCTAAGCAAAGACCAAGAGCCCAGCAAGGTAAAAAGCTCACAGCAGATGGGCACAAGCCACCTGCCCAAGTGGCCTTCAAAGCTTAGCCTGCAGTACCACCCCATGCCCTTTACCCACGTCCTAAAGAGACTATAACAATTTTGAGATATGGAATGCAATGGCATTTTGGGTTACCCACAACAGGGAAGGTGTTGTGGAACATCAGAACATCTTTAATTGTAGGCCTATCTCGAAAGTTTTCATACTTTGTTAATTATTGGGTCTGAATATGACAAAAGTTTTGTTCCTTTACTGTCCATTTATTGTTTTTTTAAATGAGAAGCTGGGAAATGCCTAATAGTGATGACTTTTGAAAGCCTCTAATATTAAGCAATTATTAAGTACATTAATTAACATCTCATTGTCAGAGCATTACTCTGACATCACAAACTTAATATTGTTAGAACAGACATAAATATCTAGCTCATACTCCAAGACTCCACAGACTTTTGTACCTATGATTCATAGCTTAGCAGTTATAGGGACTATAACATAGTTTTAAAACTAATTCTGGGTTCTTTCTGAATATTTCATCAAATACTTCTTTAGTATTTTCCCTCCATTTATTGCACAACTTACTCCATTGTGTTTACAGAGGTTGGCAGGTGGGTTAAATCTATTATTAAGCAAAAAAGCTACCTCCTGGGCTTTCAATGATCCAGAAGTGTTTTATCCTGTGCTTTCTAGTCTTAACTAGCATGCTGTAAGGCCACCTAGGAAGGATACAGTCTGGAAGGATATGTGGATCTGTGAAAAAACCTGTGCTGGAAGTTTAGTTTTTCCTGTAGTCAAAACCACTGTGCTATACGTCCCTACGTAGAAATGACAGAACTCTTAAAACAGGTCATGGTGGAAAGGCCAAGAAACAGCAAAGATTTTTGCTGGGGTGTCACAGGTCATATATTGAGGATGATGCATGCAACCATAGAGCATAGACAGTAGAAGAGAATCCCAATACTGACTGGGTAGAGCATCACATGCACTTCATACCAGTATGTTATTCACTGAGGAGTAATTGTATGTTTCTGTATTTTGATAAATTCAAAGAGGATGCTTTGTTTTACTGTACCAGTATTTCTGGTTTGGCAATATTGAAAAGACTACATGGATATTTCACTTTCACAGTGTGATATGAGATGGGAAGAGGTGGTTTAAATGGATACATGGTGACATGGATAAAGAACTGGTCTGAGATAACTCATTTGACACACAACTGGATTGTCAGAATACAGTGATCTGTGGCTCAACTGCAAGGTAGTCTCTAATGTAGTACCAGTTCAGAATAGAACCTGGAAGAAGCAAACTTTCTCCTTGTAATTTGATGTTCATGTTTCAAATTGTTAGTGCTGGGGACAAAGGACAGCAGCAAGAACTTTGTTCAAAAGAGAAAGCTATGGAATTACACACACTGTTAGTGACCAGAAATGGCAGCAGGAAATACTGCAAGGATACAAAAAGCTAGAGAACATCAAGATAAATTATATTTAAATGAAAAGTTCTGCAAGCAATGAGATGAAAATACTGCTCCAAAACTAGAGACCTGAAACTTTGCCAGCAATTAAATGCAGTAAGTACACAGGCCATGTCAGGTAATTTCAAAACAGGCACCAAGAAGTCATGGCTTTAGGTATGTAACATTTCTAGAGATAAAGCCATGGGAAAAATCCTGAGCCTATTCAGTAGAATCCTGGTTCTATTCCTGGGAGATGGAATATACACAGTTGGATGCTGTGGGGATCCTACTTTCCCTGAGGAAGCCGTGAAGCCTACATTGTGGAGCTGGTGGATTCTGGGAAACAGAAACAAACTCATCTTGCCATCTGTCTATGGTCTGCCTTCCTCATATGCAGCAAGACTGAAAGGAAGTTGTGGACTCTGCCTCCAGCCATCAGTGTTGCTGCATCACATTTCTGTGGAAACGCTCCCTGCTGACAAGAACCTCTGCTCCCAAGGGTTTCCTTTGCCAGACCCTGCTGCTTGCTTTGAATACGGAGCTCAAGTTTTCTCTTCTGATGCAAAACACTGCAAATATGTCAGAGGGATAGTTCTCAGAGGGAAGAAAACCTAAACCTAACCTGGAGTTACAAAGGAGGAGCATGCAGATAATGCAAAGGGAATATAAGATATGTATATCCGTTACCTCCAACCACTACCGTGTTATATGTATAAATTTCATTTCACAGTTCTCCTATCATCTGATAGGAGAACCTCTGATATTCATGGGTAAATCTAATTTACATTCTACAATTAGTTTCTATGTTGCAGTCTTAGGATGCCATTTCAATTTTGTCTGGTTCCCAGCCTGAGAAAAAGAAAGTGTTTCAGAATCTCTTTTCCTTCTTCCATATGGCTCTTCCTTTACTGCTCTTTAGTTTTAGACTTTACTGGTTTTGCAGGTGATCTCAAAAGAATTGTCTAGAAGTCTTTAAATGGTTTTGGTTTTAACCTATCTAGCACAATTTTAGCATTAGTACTTTTCCAGACAGAGAACACAGACACAGTCTACTTGCGTCAATTACATTTTTAAATCTTCCATGTGAAGGGAAGCAATCAATTTTGTTTGTTTGTTTTACTCTGCAGAATATTTTAATCACCTGACAGCCTGTGGAAATTAATCCTTTCTCTGTCATGTAAACTGATATACAGCTTCATGAAAGATTTTTACTGGGCCATCATGCACCTCATGCATCCTCTGATGCCTGTCCTGAAGGTGCTCAACCTTGCTGCTTGAGTTAGCCCTTTTATGTTTTCAAGAGATGAGGAGAAAATGTGGGCTCTTTTACTCAGTGGGATTGACCATCTATCAAATAACCAATGATGTATTCAGAGAAAGTAAAAGAATTAACTACCTAGCTGTAGTGAATCTTTGCATGTGTCCCACTTGTTTTTTGTTTGTTTTGACACATGAGGTGGATTATGTGTCATAGTTCACGTTATTTTACATTGCTGAACTCCCTGGAACATTCAAAGCTCTCTTCATTATATATTGCTAGTGAATATAAAAACAAAGGAAATATTACCTGACCTTTTATAGAAATTCTTGTAAGAGATTAAAATGAAAGAGCAACAGTCTCTTGATATATTTAAAAATTAATATGTAAATAAATTTCAGTGTCTTGCTTGTTCTTTGTGTCTCCACTGGGTTTGTCTTTGCCCCAGAAATATTCAGACCACTTCGGAAGGTTACCAGCTCACACATAAACACATTCACCTTACAGACTGGAGAAGACTTAAATCAAGACCTAATCTTTCCAGTGCAGCAAAAATGAATTTAAATAAAAGTAGCTTTCAGACAGCACAGAGGACTAAAGAAATGAGGACTAAAGAACCAATAGAATTATGAATATGTAATAATACATATTTTTATGCAAATGACCGCTTTATAAAGAAAAATATTCCCTCGATACCAAATAATGAGGAAGGTGCAATAATGAGGAAGGAAGTGGTGATACAGGCATTTATATTGCATAAAGACAGGCAAGGAAGAAAAAATTTAAATAACAAGAAGAATTCCCTGCCTGTTAATTTAAGACTATTTCTGCTGAGTTTAGCAATATTTAAGTCTCGGTGCTCAATGCAGAGAAATCTTTTGTTCATTTAATTAAAAAATGTCAGTGCTTTATGTCTTTCTGGATTGTTGCACTAATTTTATTCAAATGTGTGCTGTAAAGACCACACATGCAACTGATGTAGTTTGGACTGTCTGCAGAGAATGCTCACCCAAGTGTGTGTTTCTGTATAGCTGTTCCCAAAAAAAGGCCATCCATCTATCCTCATCAGATAGTTTAAAACAATCATTTATAGTCATGGACTATCAATGAGCTAAAGAATAATATTAAATATATGGCTGGTTTAGTTATTTGTAAGTGTTTTTTGACCATGAGAAAAATGGTGCAATGCCCAATGATTCTTCAGGCACCCTTCATGAGTCTCTGTAATAAGATGGCTTAGCATCACCCTCCTCCCAAACCAACACTCCCAGCAAAATTGAGAACCTAGAACAAGCTTTAGGCACATGGATTTCTCTGTATCAGATTTATACATGGTAGAGATCTGCAGGAAAGACATTTAAAATTGTCAAATTGTTAGGAAGAAACTTGTTGGGCTCCTTCATAGTGCACCAAGTAGGTAATAGGGCAGAATTGGAAACTGAGTGTCAGCTTGCCTTATTTATTTAATATATGATGGTTAGCTCTGTACAACCAGCCTGAAAAACAAACAAACAAAAAAAACTTGTCACTCTTTTGTGGTGTCATTTGTCTTAATAAAAACTTCTGGGCAAAGTAGGAGATTGCTCTTTGGACTAACAGCACTCTAGGGTTTAAGTTAGGCTGAAGGGTTCTATAGACATCAGCTTCAGATTTCCCTAGCTTGTTGGTTCTGTCTTGTTTTGTGGTTCTCTGGGTTTTTAAAAGCAGAACTATGAAAAATGCTGTCTTTCTCTAAACTCTCAAGTTCTTTTCCATGGGCATATGAGCTAGGCTTTCCTGGGACTTTTATTGTTGATTGGCATAAGTCTCCTGTTGTCTGCAGTAAGCTGCTAATGAACCAACAAGGGATTAGGAGAAAAGTCTGGAGAACATCCACATGCTGCATCAGCTGAACTGGAGGAACTCTTCTGTCAGTCTCTTTATTTTAAGGCCACAGATAAATTTCCTAATCATATTTGTGATAAAGTCGATGCAATGTTCACAGGTAAAGTCTGCAGAAAGCCTGGCAGTTTTCCAATAATCTGCAGCAAAAGAGGTAGCAAAACACAGAATTTATTTCTAATTATTAATGGTATTTCTAATTATTTAAGATGTGTCTTCTCCCTTTGCTATCTGGGTGAAAATTTTACCACATTAATTTCTCACCCCCTTTCCATAGCTGTAGCTTCAAAAATGTCAGCATCCACATGCAGTTATAATAATATCTCAGAATATTAAAGGGCTGTATTAAAGCCAGAAACATTTCTTGTGAATAAGGTCTAATTGATGAATAAATAAGGCAAAAATGATTACTTGGGTGGATTAACAGTTCAATATTCTCTAAAAGTCAACAGTGACTAGGTATGGCAGTAGTATGTTAGCACTGGCCCTGAAGGTGACAGCAGATATTTTGCATGTGATGAAGTGGATCCACTAGAAATGCAAAGGGAAGACTCAAATTGTTGGAGTGGTAAGCAAGAAAGACTAATTCTGTAATTTTGTGGCAGTATCCTAAGTGGATAAAGAGAAGCAAGACAGCACTTGACAAAGACAGAAAAGAGGAGGCCACAATAGCTGAGGAGCAAACCCATGAAGCCTGCATTAAAGATTTAGTTGCTGGACAGGGAAGAAATACTGGATCTTAGAGCTGTTGCTCTGAAGGCATTAAATATACACTAGATTTTTAAGTGGAAAGGGAGAAATGAGTAAGAGGTGATACCCAGGTTAAAAGACCGCAGGACTGACATGTCTAGGAATCTTTCAATGAAACTACTTAACTCACACGCTTACGCCTCGGCAGAATAACACACCCTCTTCAATGTACTGCAGGTGTGGGTCATGTGCACCTACAGGCCTGATGAACCATGGTGAAATAACCTACTGGAGGCCTGCCACCACCTGTCCAGGCATCCCCCAGCTGTGTGTGGCACTGAGCTCCTTGTGGCCCCGTGTCATTCAGAGAAATCAAATCAAGTTTCATAAAGCATCCTCGCTTGACATGCTGTGACTATCTCAAAAATCAAAATTAAGCTTCCCACATTAGTTCTTCATTGTGGAAGATGCATAAGAGTTTTACAAATGACATTTGGTAACTCTTCTGTAATTCTATGTGACTTTGGAAGTCTAGAAATTTTTCTGTAGTTTGGAAAATGATCAGTATTTTCCCTCAAGTGCAAGCACTTGAAAAATCATTAAGTTTCTTAGGAGAAAATTCCTTGTTAATGAAGAAGTAGCACAAACAAATCACAAGAAACAGTTGAACTGCAGCTGTGGAATTACAACAGCCAAGTATTTTTCATCTTCAGTTTCCACAGACAGCTTTAGAATACAGTTGTCTGACATTTTTAAGGCATTGAAAATTCGTATAGGTTTTTTTATGTTTGTTTGTTTGTTTGTTTTTTTAATTTTTAATGAGGTTTAAACCCCTGTAGCAAAGATGGAGTTATCAGAATGGTATGTGATGAGAAAATTCATGGTCACAGTGAGTGTAATAGTTTCCAGAAAAATACACGACCAGATTCAGGGAGCCATATTTTCACTGCATGGAAAAGGACAAACTTGAAACATCATTCCATATTAAGGGCTCCAGAATACCCACATAATAATCAGAAGATTATAAAGAATAAGTGATATATTGACAGATTTTGTGCTGCTTCTGACATTTATAGCAACCCAAAACTGGAGTGATGTTATGGTATTATCCAGATCTTCAGGTATACTTTTCAGCTAGAACTACATCTCAGTTGGCATGCAAAGATGTTTTCTGTCAGTCTTTGAAAAGCCTCATGAGTAACTGTTGTGCATAATTTCTCTATTTCAATCAGTTCTGTAAAAGCATAGGATTTATGTCTTGGCATCTACCTATGCACCCAGTGTGAAGACACACAACTTCTGCTTCATGACTACATCATGCCCTGCCCTGCTCACACCATGGGAGACAATTTGCATGAGATACAACCTCCATGCCAGCCCCTGGAATTATTGCTGCCTGCTGCCATGGGTCTGAACTGCTGATTTAGGGGCATATCAGTAACCATGGCTTCCTGTGTGGGACAGGGAAGTAATCTGACATGCCATAAGCATCATCAAGACTCAACTCTGGCAGCTCCTTGCATTGTGACAGCTGAAAAACATTGGACACAGCTCAGGATGTAAACTTGGATAAAAGTTGTGAAAAGGTAGAAATGACACTGTGGTGTCAGAATGCTGTGATCTTTTTTTACTTGTCTTTAATCTGGGAAAATTATGGAAGTCATGCTGGCTTAATGCCTATAGGGAAAGTTGCAGTGTTGGCCCTAATCAGAGTTAACATTTAGAGTGGCTGAATGCATCATATAATTTTGTCACTTTTTTTCCAATTCATTAAATAATTACTAAGAAAAAGTGTTAAATTAAAAGAGACAAGTTTGTACCTTATTTCTGGTTTTCTCAGTGATTTGATGAGCTGGAAGATTTACTAGGTTTTATTTAATTTTTAAAAATAATGTCTTAGTTCATTCTCTTAATTTATATTGCTAGTAGTAAATTTAAGAGTGAGAAAAGGGAGACTTCAGTGTAAAAACAGCTAGCTGCTAAGATAATAAAGTATTTGAATTTATGATACATTAAGATTTTCTGGTCCATTTTCTTCTTTGGAAAGAAAGAGTGGGTTTTCCCCTTTTAAGATTAAAAAACTATGATCTTCTTTTAAATATCTACATGGAATACATATTTTAATGATTCTATTGGATGTTGGAATATTTATTAAGAGCTGTTCTTATTAAAACTAGGCAAAAATATTATCAATCTTTATAATAAATTGGAGGGACATTGCTTATAAAGCAATCATTAGATTGCTCTGACTTTACATTATGATTTTTACCATTAAAAGAAAGTATTATTTAAGTTTTTCCTGGTCAAAATCAAGAAATTGTGTCTCTATTAGAGGTTTTGTTCTCAAACTTCATGTGTGGCATGGGAGTCCCACTGGTATTTCATTTCATTTATCTCTTGCAGTGCATTGGCTTCTGCACCCAGCTCTGCAATTAATTCTACCATTAACTTTCCCCCACTAATGATAGACTTTCCCAAATCTGGTATTGCACATGTGCAGCCCACACTGCCTTATCCAAAGCCATCAAGTTTAGCTCTGATCACTAGTCTTTTATGTTTTAAACCAAATCTGATGGATTTTGATTTCTGCAGGCCAGACTCCCATAAACTATTTTGAGAGATGGTAAGGAATGTCAGAGGTTAGGGATTGTCCTCCTGGAAGCCATGATGAAAATCTGGAAGTGGCTTACCAGCATCCAAATGAACATAAGAGTGTATGAAAATGAAGTGTAAGGAAGAAATGTTACCATTACTGGGACTCCATCTGTAGACCAACTCATCACTTTTCAGTGGAAATGGATCGGGTCTTTTTTAACATTAACATTTCATGATATATGGCATTAAGCAATAGCAGTTAAGATTAATGGTATGAAGGATCTTAGTCATGGTAAAGTAAATGGAGTCATTGTGTTGTGGTTTATAGCTCCATCACAAGATGAGAAGTGACCATTTAGATATGTTCCTAGCTGAAAATATAACCAGTGGCTTCAATTTAGTATATTTACTCTCACAGTAAAATATAATGCTGCAAAATGCTTTGATGAAAAGGAGAGAGCATTTATAATACTTTAAGAGTGAAACCTTTAATTTGCAGTTACACATAAGAAAAACAAGCCCTCATGTTCCTGTGTATAAAAACCTATGTAGTAGTAATTTATTATTTAATATCTTTCCTCCCATTCCTATTTCCTGCATTCCTACTCGTACACTTTTTTAAAGCTTAATTCTACAATACATTAAGGCTTTTGTAGTTAGGCAAGAGAAAAAAATAGGGTGTCAATACTTTCAATTGTTAGCTTCATTCTTTCTGTCATGTTTAGATAGAACTGTATAGGAAATAAGGATCACTTTTTTTTTTGTTCTTTATGGAGAGCAAAAAATAAAACAACACGCCACATTATTGTTTTTGGCAAGGTACTTGGAGAGACAAATAATGTCAAGCAGTTTGTAACCCTACTTATCATTGAGTCAGGTCCATTTTTAAGCAGGTAAGAAGGTGAAGATGAGAGATAGCTCTGTGCTGTTTTGTGTTCCTACGTGAGAAAAATTGTAAGGTTTTATAAAAACCTTTTGTTTTTCTCAAAAGCAATGACTTAATGAGCACAGGTGTGTTAAACTGTACATTAGATTACCTACAGTCATATAAAAAAGGAGGGAAAAAAAGGCATTTTCATGGCTGGTTCAGAGCACTTGAGAAACACAAGTTTAGTCACAACTTTCTTGCAAAAACCTTGCCTTCTCTGGAGATTATCATTCTTACTGTGCTTTGGCATCTACCTGTAAATCTGTAGCCGTCATACTAATTCTTCATTTCTTCTGCATTTCTCTGCTGTTTCTTGGAAGAAGAGTCATAATTAGCCATAGGTTCAGTACACTTACACCTCTGGGAAATACTCTTTGCTGATACCTGGGGAAGCAGATCCCTGACACGTGTGTTTGTCTAGTCACTGCCAGCCGTGGGGTTCCAGTTTGCAGGGCAATGGCAGCTGCCAGCTTTGCACTACTGCCAACACAAGCTCTGCTTTCCTCTTTTTTGTTTTCAGCCCTAAGTGGAACTGTCACAAAAGTACCTTTAAAAAAGTTCTTAAAAAAGTGTTTTCATTTTTAAATTTTCAGCAGACCAACATCACCAAAAGCTATAAATTAAAAGGAGTGTGTCCTTTCAGGTGATGATGTTGCATGTATGCAAACACAAGTTGTATCCACCTTTTAGGTAAAGGCATACAAGATTGCAGATGTTGTGTTACTGATGCTGATAAATTAGTCAATTTTAGTTCCTCATTGAAGGAAAGCTGGACCTACTTTCCTTACAGCCATTGATAAGATGGCTTAGAGGGAGAACACATTTAGCCTCGTTTGGAACAAAGACTGAATGAGAGAAAAAAAAGAACATAAGGAGAAAGTTTGCAACAAGTAAAAGCAAAGATTCCCAAGGAAAAGCTGCCTGCAGAACAGAAATATTTAGGATGGAGTGTTGAAACATAGATTTTCTGACAGAAAAAGTTTAACCAGCTTTACAGAGCCCAATCCTGAGTAACAATCATAGAATAGGGATATGTGAAGATTACGCTGTAAAGCTTTATCTATCCACTGTACAAAGAAAAGGTACCTATAGTCTGTCTGTTAGTGCCATTTCTCTCAGTTCATGCCACTGAGACAACACCCATTATAATGCAAGTATACCTGGGGGACTTAGAAGTTTCTGCCAGTTCTCACATAACACAATGAATTTTTTTTAATCTTATCTATAGAAAGAAAACTGAGCCTTTGGCAATAATTGATTTCAGCCATGAGGGGGACAGTGCAATTGCTCCCCTGCTCAGTTTTTGCTGCAATAGAGGTGCTGGTTTTCTATTGTAAATTTCTTCTCAGATGCTAGATTTTTAAGGGATTTAAAGAGTAAATACTTAACCATGAATACGCTGCATGTGACAATGCCAGTAATGCAGACTGTTGCAGATAGGCCAATGGCTGTTAGTGGTATATCAGTTCAGCCCTGCAGTCAGCATTCCTCTGTTTCACTGTAAATGTTTTCCATGAAAGGCACTTAGTTTAGAAAATATTACTGAAGTGAGAAACAATAAAAAAAAAAGAAGAATTGGCTTGCTTCTCCTTTTTCTTGCCCCATCCCTGGAAGTGTTCACAGCCAGGTTGGGTGGGGCTTTGAACAATCTGGTCTGGTGGTAGGTGTTCCCTTGCTTGTGGTGAGGGGACTGGAACTACATGATCTTTAAGGTCCCTTCCAAACCAAACCATACCATTCTATGGTTCAGACTATGATTCTTAATTTGTCTTTTCAATTTTTGTTTTCCAAATCAGCCAACAGAATAAGCCTCAAGAAGAGACTTAAAGAATCTGAGACAGTTTGTTTTTTTGGTGTGGTGGTTTTTTTTTTTTTGTTGGTTTTTTTTTGTTTTTCTTTTTTTTGTTTTTTTGTTGTTATAATTACAACTCTCCCCAACAAACCAAACACAAACAAACAAACAAACAAACAAAACCTAAAAAAACCCAAAGATTCCTAGCTTGCTTGCTTTGACATATACGATGTTGTGTATTACTTGCCACATGCAACAGGTGGAATGTCATCGTACCGAGGCATCTGTTTAACCCGGAGGAACTAAGGCAGAACTTGGCAAGTGCCCCACGGCCACATTCTCCGGCTGCAGCCAGCCACAGCTGCGTGCCGTGAGGGGATTCGTGCCCCGAGTGCCTGTCCCGCCCCTTCCAGGGGCAGCGGCGGCGCCCGAGCCCGCTCCAGCGCCGGGGCAGCTCCGCGGGGCTGTGCCTGTGCCCGGGGCTGTGCCCGGGGCTGTGCCCGGGGCTATACCCGGGGCTGTGCCCGTGCCCGGGCTGTGCCCGGGGCTATACCCGGGGCTGTGCCCGTGCCCGGGGCTGTGCCCGTGCCCGGGGCTATACCCGGGGCTATACCCGGGGCTCTGCCCGTGCCTCTGCCCGGGGCTATACCCGGGGCTGTGCCCGTGCCTCTGCCCGGGGCTGTGCCCGTGCCTCTGCCCGGGGCTGTGCCCGTGCCTCTGCCCGGGGCTATACCCGGGGCTGTGCCCGTGCCCGTGCCCGGGGCTGTGCTCATGCCTCTGCCCGGGGCTATACCCGGGGCTGTGCTCATGCCTCTGCCCGGGGCTATACCCGGGGCTGTGCCCGTGCCTCTGCCCGGGGCTGTGCTCATGCCTCTGCCCGGGGCTATACCCGGGGCTGTGC
>VZRH01004429.1:1684728-1740144 GCA_013397555.1 Urocynchramus pylzowi
TCCACTTCCTCCCTTTTTTTTTCTTTTTTTTTTTTTTTTTTTTTTTTTTTGGTCCTTCTTAATGATCCAGTAATCTGGATAATTTCCTTCTGGTTATAAATCTGCAGTATCACAGATTTAGTTTGTAAAGAGAGATTCTGCAGTCAGGAAAAATTATAAAGTGGAACTTTTTGTTCACAGATTTTTATTTTTCTAAGTCCCTGTAGTGAATATTTATTGAAGTGGCAAGGTACCAAATTCAATACTGGTATATTTTCTATATTCACTAACATTTTTGGACATCTCTTTGTTATGTGGATGCATAGAATAAGAAAGTGTAGGTCTGGAGTTCCAAATATCATGTTCAACACTGTCAGTATCACTATTTGGATTAAAGCAAATTTCTTTTTTTTTTTTTTTTCTTGTGAATGGAGGGATTTTCTATTATAATTGAAGAGTGATAATGAAATTCTTTAGTTATTTTGGTGGTAAGTGTTTTCCATTGTTTAAAATATGATGGTCTCAGTAACCAAGTACATGGTTATTTGAACCCAGTTGAAGCTGTTTAGAGTCTTGACCTCAGCCTGTTTTTTGAAAGTGAGCTGTAATTGGCAAGTAATTTAAGTCCTTGAGCAGTGCCCTTGCTGGGAAGATAAAAGGTGAAAAGCATCTCCCTTCATCCATCAGATAGTTTGTCAGTTCCAGGCCTTTTCTCAAATAATCACTGAAGGGAATGATTGCCTCGCTCCGAGTCCACCACCTGACCTGCTTTGGACTCATATATTTTTCAGCAGCAGACATGGCTGTGAGGAGCCATCCTAGTGAATGGCACAATTCAACAGGTACTGAATCAATCTCGCCTGCAGCTGTGTTTTGTAGTGCCATACTTTTAAGGACAGATCACTGTTATTGAGTCCTTGTGCTCATGAAAGCAGTATATCTCCTTGTCAGTCCTGTGACATCTTGCTTTGAGGTTAAGGAAAATGTGTGCAGTATGCCACAGAAATGAAAGGGTATACTTTGGTATTTCTCCACACTGTGCTAGTTCTCTCTGGGGAAGATTCCCTGACCAGGAAGTAGTTAATATTCCTGGTAGGAACCAAGAGGGAGGACACTTCAAGAGGAAGCAGACATTTACAGTGCACACTTTCAGGTGTCAAACAATGTCCATCTTGACCCTAAAGAGGACCAATATTTTATTTACACTATTTATTATTATTAACTGATAGTTAATGGTTCATTTCTTGAAGAATGAATTTGTTATAATTTATGAATTTCTTTTCTAACATACAACATATATTGTAATATAAGTTTAGGAAATATGTTTAATGTAAGTTTGGGAAATACCTCCATTTTATGATGTGTCTGATCATTTGAGTTTTCCATATTGCCAAGCATCCCTCACCAGTGTCCTGGCAGTGTGACTCAGATGGAAACAGTTAACAGTTTCCGTTTAATGGGCAAAAGGAATTCTCTGTGTTAGTATTACTATAATATTACTACTAAGATCGCTGCATGAACTTTCCAGCTGCTAGATGCCATCTTCCTTGGGACAGCTTTCAGATGCTGAAAGATCCTAAAACATTCAGGGATATCAGGATGGTAGTGGCTTAGCTAGTTTTATAGAGTCATAGAATCATTAAGTTTGGAGAAGACCTCCAATATCCTTGAGTCCAATCTTTGACTGAATACCAGCATATCAACTAAACCATAGTACTAAATGCCTCATCCATTTCCAGGGATGATGACTCCACCACTTCCCTGGGCAGCCTGTTCCAATCCTTGACAATCCTTTCAGTGAAGAAATTCTTTCTTATGGTGTTGTACTGCAGCATATTCCAAGGTTGTGCTCTATACCCTGCAGTGAATTTGTGTCCTGACAATTCAAAGAGGATGGAAGGTTGTTTAGCAGCAAATGAAAGGTACAAGTAAGCAAGTGAAAAGTTTTTATTCCTGAAACATATGAAGTTCTAATTGAGCTTCAGCTAGAGTTCTCCCAAGGTGTAACAAGCAGATGGATTTAGCGACACAGCTTACTAAATTACTGTCCAGTATTTATCCATTAGCCTATGGCTGTGTCTTTAATGTGGCAAAGACATTAAGAATATAGATAATGACATCCATAATCCATTTGGGAATACTCTTACCTACATCCCAAATAGTTATATTTGATGTAATGGCTTTGTATACTTACTGCTCAGAGTATCTAAGTAACTTGGAGATGAGATATGCCTTTGCAAATTCCAGTCTGCTCTGAGCCTCCTTTGTGTTTTATTATCTACTGCATTATACAGTTTTTTTGTTTAAATCTATGGGTATTGATGTTCTTCCCATGCTTTCCTTTTAAATCCTGTCTCTAGAGTATAAATCTTGATGGACTTCACCTTACATCACATCTGTATTGGCTGCCCAGTTAAAACACTTGTGGAACATGACATACCAGTTTTCAAATCCCACAGTCCTCAATTCAATTCACATTGGCTATAGCCTTGTGCAACAACAGATGTGGTTCAAGCACAAATCATTTTCTAATACAGGGCTTAGTTGGTTTTATTCTGAGATGACCTCAAATGCCGTGGATTCGCAGCCTCAGTCTCATGAATATGATCACTGGACACCTTAGAGAGGTAATGGTCTTTTTTGTTGATTCATCTTGTGTTTACCTCTGACATTTATTTTGGGCAAAGATTGCCAAGAATTTGGCAATAAGTGCTTAGTAACAGGACTGTAGCCCACAGTTTGTCATCTGGGAACTACTGTCCATAGAACACACGCTGGTGGTGGAGTGTGTAGACAGAACAGGTTTCATTTTCACAGTCTGCTTAACAGACTCAGCTGGAAGAAAGTGTAACTTTCAAGCCACTCCTAATATGCAAGTATTAGGAAGGAGAGACTTTGAATTCAGCAAGGCTTTCAATGAGCAAAACAGTTATACTCAAAACTAGTATTTGTGCCACTCTGAAGAACCCTCTTGGCTGTGAGCCTGTCTCTGGCAATGGTGTGCAGAGCTCAGAGAAGCAGTATATGCTAGTCTTACTAATTCTCCAGGCTTGTCTTAGGAGTTGGTGCTACATTTGCTGCCTTCCATTTGTCTGGCATAAGAAACATGCTGTAGACAGTATAGATCTATATCATACTAGAGTTCCCACAACATAGTGACCTAAAGGGATATAATCCTTCTTGCTATAATCTGCTACAATTCAGCTTTTTTATTGTCATAGTGCCTTTTTTACTGAGGTGCCATCTGAATTCCAACTGTGCTTTGCTTGAATATGCAATTTCCAACTCATCGTTTTTGATTAGCTAGTTCAGCCTAGGATAATTTTTAACTTCTTTGATTCTGAATTATTGTAAATATTTGTAATCATATTCTGTTTAAAATGTGCTATGTGTCCTTTTCCATCAGTACAAAGCAGCAGTGAGGTAATACCAGGAAAGCATGGTGCTGATGTGGCAAACCAGATGTGGAGATGAAACTGCCGAGGTAATTTAGGCCATGAGGTCTCTCCTTTCCATTCCTCACCAATGCCTGCTGCTGTCCAGCAGCAGCACTGCAATCAATACACAGTCAGCTCTGGCTGACTACACCTGGCTGGCAAGTATCTTGTGCTTTCATCTTTGGATTAGACCTTTGCTGGTTATAGTTTTGGACAGTATTTTACAACAGCAGCAGCATTGTTATTTGTTGTCAGTATTTACAGTGGGATTAATTATTTTTTGTTGGACAGCTTGGAACTGTTCTCCAAAGCAGAATTGGAGAGGAATTTATGACTGCCCATGCGTTTCTAGTGTAGAAATGTATGCAGTTCGCATGTTGGCTATTTGGAGTCTTTAGTAGATCACCTGGGACAGTGGGACTACAGCAGCTGCAATAGTCAATTATTTCTCATAGGAAGCATTTTCTTTATGGCAGAAGTAAATAATGGTAAGTTTGTCTCCAAAAGAATTTGTATCAGCAAATTCTGACATTGTGCTTTCCCAACAACTTGTGCACTATAACAGGATGGGCTGTGCTTTTGCATGTAACAGGCATACACATAGAAACTCTTTGGAAAACTTCCTCCTTTTTAATGTTTCAATCTGGTTGCAACTCCTTATCTGGTTAGATAGTTACTGTAAAGGTGTTCAAAGGCAGGGCTTTGAATTAAACAAGTTAACAGAGCCGAACTGGAGATCCTGGGAAGACTGTAGATGAGGGTGGTCTTAGGAGCAGAAGATATTCAGCAGCTCTGATTTACTACCATCAATAGAAGAAGTTAATCCAGGACTTCACCTAGAACTGTATGTACTCTGAGTACCCTTTCTGACAAGCAAATGCATGTCCACTGAGGTTCTGCTCCTGGCAGTTCTATTTCAGGAAGAAGAAATGTATATGAAAATGCAAAAAGGCGACCAAAAATTTGGTGGAAATGATTATGTCTTTGGAGTTACTAGTTTGTTTTCAGTCTTCAGCATTCCAGTTAAAATCTCAACATATGTGGCTGTTATTTAAAGCTAATGCAGTTTTTGTAGATGTCATTGTAAATTTTGACTGACTGAAATAAAAACTGGTAAGGGCTCCACTGTGTGGAGCAGTACTTTAATTCCAGGATATCTATATAGAGGTAAGTGCTGAGTCTTTGCAAGAAAAAGGAGAGATTTTTCCTTGTATGGCTTGCAAGGCATACGTAATGGATAATAAAGAGATTGCTTTATAAGGGAAACTCCTTTAGAGCCTAACATGTAATTACCCATTACAGAAATTGAAATGCAATTGCTGGACTGCATATGTCAATCTTCCTCTGTTGCCCAACAATCACATTTGGTTTTTAATAGCTAATTTTCGTCTGTCTTCTCTTGGCACAACCAATATATTTCTTGTTTGTGTGATCTGATTTTGGGCTGTTTTCTACCTTAAAGTGCAGATAATTTGTTCAGCAGTTAAGTCTAACTGACAATTAGCATTTTTGTCATGTATTCAGCTTTATGAAGATTCAGCAAGCTTGTACAACAAAACAAGTTGTAGCCTGTCTCTTATTTTTATGGCCATTTAAACTGAAAAGACTTCTCTGGCTTTCTAGACAGTTTTTTCAGTTGCATATATCATGCCCTTTCCAAAAGCAGTTTCTAAAGTGCAACACAATTTTAGTTCTAAATAATACATTTATTCACATCTTCAGATAAAAATCTATATTTTGGACTTATTGTACGTAATTATAACAAGCACAGCATTTTTTCTTCTTTCTTAAGTGTATCTATTCTAGATTGGAGAAAATGTCACTGTGTTCCCAGTACCACTGATAGCACTGTTTTGAAGTTGGGAATTCTTTCAGTATTTGTTCTTATCAACCTGGAATGACTTTGCATAGCTGTGGACAGTATGGAGAGAGGAGAGTAAGAAGCCAGGAGATAGAAAATCAGACATTTCACTGTCTTTGATTTTCTAAGTAAAAAGCAAAGGCAAAATCCTTTGGTAAATTATCCTGATAACTCAGTATATCCAGGGATTATTTTCCCACTGTGCTTTAATAATGACTCTTAGTTTAAAACTAAAAGCAATATAACCCGTTTGAGATTGCATCTGAAAGGAGAAAAACATGTAGTTGAACATGACAGCATGATATACTGGATGGAAATTGCGTACTAGGAAAAATCATGTTTTGGTAAGCACAAGTGTTTGTACTTGTCTTGTCTGAACAGAATAAAGTTAGACAGAAGAGACATGATCATATAAAAGAATAGCAGCAACAGTCCCACAGTTTAAATGCACAGTTTAATGCACAGTTTAAATGCCTTAATTCTTTACACAGTACGTTGCCTTTTTTTCAGCACAGAAAGATTTCTAAATTATGGATAATATTTTCCTTTGTTTGCTAATCCCATGCATTCAATACTGATTTATAGACAAATATATATTTCAGTGCAAATAAAAAAAAAATCTGGTTAGGATGCGAGAGGTCCTTCATAATTACCTTTTTCCTATGAAGCCTTTCAATATTCACTTGAGGAAACAAGTGATATTCCTAATACTATAGACATTTTGTAGGTGTTAGGTAGGAGGTACACACTGCTGGCTGCTAAAGCTGTTTAGTAAAGTATTTGTCAAATTGAGTTCTTTATGCATCAACTCCTAAATTTTAAGCTGTGTATTTACTATTGTAGTGTTTGCATATGCTAAATTAAGTATATTTTGTTAAGAGACATAGTAAAATATGATTACCGTTCACATCAGTTTGACATTCTAGTTTTTATTCCAGAAATAATGTAGTTACTATTTTGAGGCCATAGTCTGCAGCAGAAACTATTTTACTGAGCCTAGAAGAAATACTAAGTCTCGGGGGCCACTGAGCCATATAAAGAAAAACCTCTATCATTAATTGTTGTTATGCAGTTCTCCATGGGTCTTTTATGTGGGATATTTTGCTCAATAATTTAGAAAGTGCAGCTTAAGGCTTAACTCAGCATATCTTTCATATGGGTTTAGATAAAGCTGAAGGAAATTGTTGCTGAAAATTGGAAACATGCAAAGAAATTGAAAGTGCTTCTTTATTCGAAGGAAGTTGCTGGTTTGGAAAGGAATGTCAACACACTCAAGGAAAAGGAAGAAAAGAAAAGGTGACTATAGGAACACAATGCTTGTTGTGCCCTTTCCAATTCAAAAGCTATAAATATTAGAAGGAATTGAACAAGAGTTGTTAATGCCTTGCTGACAGGCTATCTGCTTTGCTATTTTTAGATAGTTTAGCCAGGAGCTCTAAATATGTACTCTAAATGTGCTCCCAAGAAATGCAACCCTCTTGTTTTCAGGAATGTTTCAAGAACACCAAATATTACCTCAGAAGTTGAAAATTTTTAATGTTTATCATGTTTTTCTGAATTTCCTCATTTAGATTATTTTGGGGGGAAAAGTTGTCCTAGAGTCAGTTTTATTTTTTAATGATTTTATTATTTGTAAAAATGATATTCGTGTTTGGTTTTCCAAATATGGATCTGGAATAAAATGCAATAACAAATGAGTAACTATTTGTTGTTAACTTTTTTATTTTTAATTTTGAAGATTTAAGTGTAGCATTGAAGATTTTAAATTGGTGGCAAAGTCAGCTTTATGTAATATTTCATAACGGGTGTAATACAAAACAAAGCAAAATGCAGCAAGGTCTTGAAGGGAAAGTATAAGCTATTCAAATTCCTGTGTAGGTCAATAACTAAGACTATAAAAGAACATCCTATTTATCCTAATAAAAAGTTTAGAATTCAGTTTATTAAAAACTGTATATTTCATTCTGTTTTTCCTCCTTATTAAAAAGTATATGAAATTATGCATGCACCATTTTCCTCTCTTCAAAGCCAGCAATAGATAAGGTACATTCCACATCACTTATTTAGGTTTAATTTGCTGTGTTTTCTCTATGGTGTATCAATTTCTGATACAAATGTTTCCATTATTCTACACTGCCCCTCTTATTTCAACATTGAACTCGCTTTTCAGAGACAATACCAAATCCATACATATGTGTCATATATAAACCACAGCACTTGTGGTTTATATATGTTTTAATCTAGAATCTGATGACAGGAGTGATCATTTAGCTCTGCACATCCAACTTTGGATGGCTGTGAGTCTTAACATTTGGCACAAATGCTTGATTATCTATTAATCAGCTCAAATAAACCTGAACCTGAGTGTCACATGGCACATAAAAAGAGGTATTTTTGATTCAAAGACAGTTGACCTTATGGTAGGATTAAAATTCCAGAGCTGAGCTGCTAGGAAGCTGAACTGGAACAATATTTTCAGTTGAACAAGACAGAGATTTTGGTGTTTATAGAGACCATTGTTTTGCTAGGTTTTAATTTTTCTATTCTTTTACCTTTACTCATAACAGAATTGATGAAATATCTCGTATGATCGATGGCTTGTGAAAATGTAACCAAATTTACAGTGCTGTGATGGACAAACTGATTACTTTTCACAAAACTGATTACTTTTCCTCCTGGATAGAGGAATAGGAATTCTTTTTTGATCCTTTGTAAGCTGAATCTGGATCTCACCCTTCAGACCAGCAGGCTGATAACACTCACTGCACCAATTTTTCTGTAATGCAATCTAAACTTTTCTAGGTTGAATAGCAAATTGAGACCTGTGCAAGAGAAAAATTTCAAGGGCATTAGATTGAAATAACGCTTCCTGCTTCTCTTTAACATCAATAACTAAATTGAAAAATAATCATAAAAAAAGAGAAAATTCTTTTGATTTTTAGAAATCTGTATCTTAACTCACTTGTGACTCGGATCTCATCTACCCCTTACAGTCAGACCGGATCTTTGACCATGAACTTTTCCTCATGTATTTTCCCTGAAAGAACTTTGGGATTCCTAAATTTCTGATAAATGATAAGAGTACAGTTGACTATATAATGATCTTGCACTAGTGAGATGCTGTGTATCTATTTTATTTGTGCTTCTTTTTCTTCTACGTCAAGAATTTTAGCTTACAAGTGAAGAGAAAGGAGAAAGCAAAGCAAAATGAATAAAATATCCCAAGCTATGAACAATTTTAGCACCAGTCCAGGCAATATTTCCAAATTGGCAGGATACATACAATATGTCATCTGTCAAGCTGTTGGATTGTGTGACCAACAATTCATTGTTAACCATCTGTTTTCATCTTTTTCACATCATTTCATGGTTTATTTTAAGTTATGTTAACAAAATATTACTGACCTAATGCACATTGGAGTAAATTAATAGATGATTCTAGGCTAGGAAATTCTTACAACTGTGTCCTTGACCCATGGCATATTTGACAGTGCTTAATTAGCCAGATCTATTAGCCAGCAAATCTCTTTACAGAAAATCCATGGAACTAAAATGATCGGCCTCTGCAGCCGTGTAACAAACAACTTTTTAGTGTAGATGGGACAAATTCTAAAGAAGTATGTAGATTATTTCTGCATCACTGTGAAAAATTTACTTCTATGCACAATATTTTATCAGGCATCATGTCATTCAGACTTCATCTGAGCCAAAGTTTCTCAGAGCTCAAAAAAGTTGCCTCCGATGGGACTAATTAATTAGGATGTTCAGAGGTTTCATCTGCTTTTAGAAATGTAGTTATAATTGTAAGCCTTATAAGGTATTGTACTTAAATTTTAAGACAATTTTTATTTCTGGTGAATGTGGTTATAAATAGTATTGCTTTCACAGCTGTTGCTCTGGCACATGCACTGAGGCTAGTGGCCAGCTGTGCAATGTGTGTAGCAGCTGGAGAAGCTCATGAGTAGAACAAGAAAACAAGCAAAGTGCAAAATCCTTTGTGAACATCTGACTGCTGACTTAAAACAGAGATTAGAAATATGCTTATTGACTGTCAGGAAGAAGAGAAAATATGCATGCATTCATGACTTGCTCTACATCTCTGATTTTGACTCTGGGTTTCAATATACTATTCTATTTAAAAAACAAAAAACAAAAAAACCCACTCAGCAGTTAGTTTTTATACAGTGTGTTCCTTGCAGTGTACAGGAGCTAAAGCTCAAGAGTCAAATATTAAAATGTATGGCAGAAGTCCATGTGACATTTAAAAGCCAAACTTAATTCCGGATAATCTGGATATCCTATAACTGAAGTAGATTAATGTTCTATGAGATGGAAACAAAATCATAAATCTTTATGGGTAATTGTGAGGTCAGTGTAGTTTTTCAGTATGTCATTTAGGCATATTGAAAAAGATAGATTATAGAGTTATAATTGTATTAATTTGGAGGAAGGAGAAGATATTACAAAGAATTAGGGCCCATAAGTTTAGTTTTCTTAATGTTTAAGCATAAATAATAAAACTTCCAAAAGTCTTTGACATAGGAAAATAATTTCCTTCCTCAACTCATTTTTGGCCCTTTTTTCATTTGTTGAATACCCTGGATTTGTTCGGTCTGGGTAAGGAATGCAAGACTGAGTCATTTTCTTACCAGTGGCTTTCCTTAAACAGGTCTGTGAGCATCTGTAGAGACACTGATCATTAAACTGGAGAAGCAGATGTACCAGTGCTCAGGGGAGACTCACCTTTCTCTCCCACAGCCAGTGCAAAGTCACGTATCTGGGAAGTGTGTGACTTACTTTTCTGATGAGTCAGTCAATATCAATTGACTGATTTATATAAAGATGTAGTCTTGGCAAGACAGATTGGCTTAATGCAGCCAGGTTTTGTCCTCTTTAAATGCCATGTCAAGTGTCATCCTCTCACGTGTGTATTGATGTGAAGCATCGAGTTGTACATTGAAACTCTGACTTCCTACTGCTTCATCTGAACAATTTGTACAACTTGCTTTCCCTGAAGGCATTAGTATGGGAATTGTTCCCTGAATGTGTCTGTGTTCTGGGATGCATCTGAAAATAGAACAATGTGACTTGTTTCCTCATTTCTTTCTTCATACTTGAAATTGTAGCAGTGACATCTCTATGGAAAACTGTCTTTCTATTTCTACTCTTTTGAAAAGAGGTTTACTTGACTTTTTCAGATAATACCAAATTTTTTCTTCTTTGTTCTCTCAAAGTCATCTCTCTGTTTTGTTACATTTACTCATATTGCAGCTGCCTGCTTTACTTGTCTCATCTTTTCCTGTATTCATTCAGTATTGCTTTTTCTCCTCACTACTTCTTTTGTTTTATTCTCCAACCTTCAAAATTGTTTATGTGTTTGCATCAAGTATTTTCACACCAAACATTTTCTTTAGTTCTGAGAGGTAAGTGTTCAAACTTTTTAACTCTGCTTGTTGTATGTAACTGGATATTTCTTTGGTCTGAGTTCTCTACATTCTTACTGTTGGTATCCACCTGTAGCCTTTAGAATAAGTGCTCTTGTTGCAGGAAGTTTTTTGTTTCATACAGCCCCTCCACCCACAATAGTTTGTTACATTTAGGCTTCAGTTGTTAAGATTGCCTTACAGTTGGTAAAGACAGACTTTTGCTTAAAGCACGTTAGATGTCACAAACGCTTTATCCTAGTGGCAAATATAGATAAATAAAATTAACTAGCTAAGTGGCTGACCTCCAGTAGATTAGATATTGTTAATCAATCCAAGTTGTTTGTGGCTGGGGGACTTTTTAATAGAGTTTAAATCAAGGATATTGCTCCATTTATTCTGACCTTGATCTCTGCTTTGTTTTATTTTTAGTTTCCTGGCCATTAGTTACAAGTTAACATTCATTTGTCCTTCTTTATACTGTTGAATTCATTCAGATCTGTTGGAGTTCAGATATACCCCTCCCATTAATCTACTGACAAGTCAAAACCACACATGTACTCTGTACTGAGGTATATGTAGTCACCAGTGAATATCTGAGGGCTTTGAGACCCTTCTAAATTGTAAACACCTCACAAAATTCAAATGTGGCACCATAATGTCCAGCATATACTAATTGCAAATCCTTATGGGATTTTGTGGTATTCTGGCACTTCTGCTTTTTTGGTGAAGCTCCAAGAAGCTTAAACTTTCTGAACATCAATTCCTTTTTCATACACCTGTTTAGTTGTTAGTGCTTTAAAACAGAAAATGAAGTGCAGTTTTAATAGTATTGATTAGTGATTGTTTTGTGACTTGGTTGTACAATATCAGTGGAAATTAGATTTTAATGTTCTTGCAAAAATTACTCAGTTACTTATGGAATTTCTCATGGATGAGGAAGCCAGAGATTTTTAAATTATATCAGACACTGTTGGTCTAGCTCCTCGTTCATGGAACTTATGTTGTACTTAAGCTTTGATTTAATTATTTGACCTAAGAAATCTGGACTTAATTTGCTAATAGCATCCTGGATGTGTTCAGCTTTCTTTTAAGACCATTTCAAATAATTTTATTGCTGCTAACTATTTCTTTAGGTTCTACCATGTTCTTCATGCTTTTCATTATTGCATTGATTGATCAGTTTGAAGTGTTTCCACCTCTTGGCAGTCGTATGACCTGACAGAGCACCTCATACAAGGGTAAGTAGGAAACTCCTCCCTGAGTGAAGCTGCAGTGTCTGTATTTCTTTCTGGCCTCTTATAGAAAGAACTTAAGTGTGTGTTCTGTATATCCACATTTTTACAAAGCACTGAACTAAGCGTGAATGCTCTGCCAAGTTGACACAAGCCCATGCAGTGACTGCATGCAGGAGTGTGAGGTGCCCAGCAATCCTCGATGGTCAGAGTGACTTTTCATGCTCCAGATTCATTACCAGTCTTTCTGGAACATGGGGACATTATCCTTAATATGTACATAGATAAAAATTCTTTTCAGACAGTACCCTGAGAAACTGAGATATATACAGCTCTGTAAAATGAAGCCATGCAAATGGCAAATAGGAGAAATTCAACGTATTTTATGTTTTGGGGGAATGTGAAAAATAACCAGAAATGTCTTTCACCATGAAGCTACGGAGTTAACTTTATGCTCCTAAAATGGATTCATTACTAGTCACTAAAGCCTAGTAACTAGAAGCCTTTCCCTTTGGTCCTTAGTCAAAGCCAAAGTCAAATATCAGAAGATATTTGGTTTGGTGGTTTGGTTTTTAGATAGAATTACAATCCAGGCCCTTCTGCCTTCTTTATACCACTAATCAGGATATCACCATAGCTATTAGGTTTGTTTTACTACAGGTTTCAGAGCAAAGAGAATTAAGGTTGTCGATACTGAAGCACAGAGATGCCAAACTGGTATAGTCTGTCCAATAAATGGAAAAAATTAGTGACTTTGAGGTCTCCAAAGTAATGGAATTGCAGCATTATTGTATCCATCTGAGATAATTACACACACAATCAGTCCATTTATGCTGCTGCACCATGTCTTGGTGCTTAAGTTGTCAGGGCTCACATCAGCTGCCAACTGAGCTATCCAGAAGCTTTATTTAGAGATGCTTTACAGTTAAACAGATGTTATTTTCCTCTTCCTTCTATGAACAAGCACATAGTGACAGCTTGCTCTTTAAGATTTTTTCCGTTTATTGACTGTTTCTTGTTTTAATCAGATCTTTTGCTTGCCCCTACCAGACCTTGGCTTCTTCTCTTTATTTATGTGTGTTCACTCTTGGTAAAGGCAGTGTGAATAATAAAAACTTGGACTGAAAGGGATCATGTTTCTTTGAATATTGAAATAGCTGACCACATGTGCAAACTTTAAGAGCAAAACTTCCTGAGTTATAGCTTCAAAACAGAAGCTCTCTCACATATGAACTAGAACTAGTTCACAAACTGGAAATTTGCATTTGAATTTTTTACACAGAAGACACAATTGTTATTCAGCTGAAACCAATACATCATTAAAAAAACTATTGAATTTTTATATAACCTTTTGTCCTAGAAAAATGGGGCTTTAGCTAAGCTTGCATGTCATAAAATCAGAGAACCATAGAGCATCTTTGGTTGGAAAGAGCCTCTGGAGATTATCTTGTCCAACCTGCTGCTCAAAATTGGACCAACTTCCTAAAACAAAGTTGGTTGGGGCCTTACTCAGTTAAGGTCTGAGTATGTCCAAACCCCTCTGGGCTGCCTGTCTCAGTGTCAGAGCAGCCTTATAGAGGCCAATTTTTTCCTTCCACGTAATCAGAATTCTCCTTGTTGCACCTTGTTTGTTAGCTCTCATCCTTTCTTGGCATGCTTCCAAGAAGAGCCTGCCTTCATCTTGTCACCAGCCACGCACTGGGCAATGGAAGACATAAGTTACATTCTCCTTTGCCTTTTCTGCTTTTTCTGACTTTTAATAAAATCAGTGCTTTCAGCTTCTCTTTAGCTTAGCTTTGAAAACTTCCCACCCAGTTCCATGGGCTAATGCAGAGGAGGTTACATTCAGTGGTCCCTAGCTTCCCTCTGGACTACATGTCTTCTGCCATGAGCTGTAAACTTCACTTTGGCACTGGCCTCCAGAGGCCATTGAAGAGATGGGATCAGGAAAGACCAAGACAAAGAAAGTATTGAGTAACTCAGGATTTCATCTTTGTTATTACACAAGGATCAATTTTATGGTTAGAAATTACAAAGATTTTGTCGATTTTGTTTATGGACATTAACTATTCTTTACAACATTCTTTTAAAGTGGAAGCAGTATTAATGACTCTGATCTGAACACAGAAAACACAGAGAAATAAAATATTTTTTAATCAAGTTCTTTAAATGATGATAATATTTAGAAAGCCACTCTTCTTATTTTGTTAGCAGTGTTATCAGTAAATTTCCATTCAGCATAATGGAGGAAGAATCAATACTTAAACTAACATGAAGATGTGCAAATTCTGACATAGGTAAAAAATCCTAGCATATATTTGTGTGTATCACCTCCATGTATTTTGTACTTAGCTCTGCACTGCAGAAGAGCTGAGTTCCCATGAATACCAGAATTTTGCAAATGGGTTTGCTGTTCTGCTGTACAATGTTGGCCTTAAAGGTCATGTTTTCAGCATACTTATATTTGTGGGACCTCTCCATTGTCAAGAAGTCATCAATTAGCTATGTTTTACCATAGCTTTCTGCATTAAATTATGCTACCTGAGTGTCTGACTGTTACAAAATTCAAAAGGATTTTAAATTCAAAAGGTTTTGTTTTATCAACTGATGCTTTTTGACAAATCACGCTAATTCACCTGCACTCCATTCTTTAATTTAGAGATATTATAACCCGTATGAAAACTGAAGCTGCAACAGGTGTGATTTCAGTGGATGCTTGAATATTTTTCTGATAGGTGTTGATTACTAAATCCCCTACTATTTCATCCCCACTCTGCCATTATCTGGCATCTGTAGTCTTTCTGGTTTTGAAACATTGTCAGTGTGTAGGAGCTACTGACCCCAGAGATGCAGTTGTTGAGAACTGACATTTTATGCAGGACAAAATAAGAGGAGTCACAAGTTGAACAGGTTTCACAAAGTTAAATCTGCAGCATCTCTCTTAAGTATTTCAGGCTCCTATTATTAAAAAAATAATCAAAGGCATGAGAAAGATATCCTGAATAGAGGTGATTTTGAAAACTAGGAAATTCCTGCATCTTTGTGTTGTGTGGATATACTTTATAGAACATAATTTATTTTCCAACCATTTAAAAAATACTTTAATAACTGTGTTAAAATATGCTTTCAAATGTGTCTTTATTGTGTAGGAAAAAGTTTACTGACATATTTTCAAGGCTGACTTTACTATGTGTTTACAAAGCTGCATCTGCTGTGGGAAATCACATTGCTATATATTTACTAAGCTGAACATCACACATTGATATGGACAGTTTATTCTAATTACTCCAACTAGATGTAATGCAGCTATTCAATAGCACACTCTGAGCAGCAGTAATATGCTTTGGAGAAATGAAATTTCATTGATATTATAAAAAGGTTCAGTCAATATAAAGCTCAGGTTGCACTACTGCTTACTGAGTTGCTTACTGAAATTTTCGTTATTCCTTATATTGAATGAAGCTCTTACAGGTGAAATTTCAGAAATTGGTGTTTTAGAGAGTTATCTTGTGTTACCAATAAAATCAACAGAAGGTGTTACATAAGGAGCTTTTCTTCTCTATTTGACACGTCCAGTGTCAAAACCAACCTCAATCCAAACCATGGAGAAGAGCATGAAGCTATTCAAACATTTTCCTCCCCCAGGTTTCATGAAGTCTTTATTATTTTTCAGAGTATTAAGAATACCCAATATACTCTTGAACAAGGTGTTATACCCACACCTGCAATGCACAGGACAGTGTATGCAGGGACATTTGCCTGCTTTCTGGTAGCAGGGAAACTGCAGTGGTGATTAGCTTAGCCTGAGAAGAGAGCAAGCAACGCTGAATGATTGCACCTGTCAAGATATAATCATCTACATGAATTGTGATGGCTTCTGTGACTTCTTTAGTAGTCTCTATCCAGCTGCATATAAATATTACTTAGAGAAAATGTCATTCAAATCATGCTGCTGACAAGGTCATTAGATGCTTCATATTATATTGTTTTGGAATTTCACAGCAATCCTTCTTGGCTTATGAGTCCAGCTTTACTACACATTAAAAAAAATAGACAAGAAGACAAGAGAGAGGGGAGAAAAAAGTACAACATTTAAAACTATCCAATAGCAAGCTTTTAGCAAATGGATTTATAAAAGAATTGTGTTGCACTAGGGTTTTATTTTAGAATAAACATCTTTGTTAATCTGAAGATCCATGACAGTGACAGCCAAAGCAATTTTTTAAGACAAGTAGGGTCATACATTTTTTTCACTTGCATCCTTCTTTTGCAGACTTCTGCTGACAATATTTGAAAATTCAATTACATGTTCATCTGTATCTGCAAAATAGCAGAGTTTCTTTAATAACTAGTTTAATACAACTGTGGCCCTAGTTGCAATTTACTGCTAAATACTGTGCAGCCAAACCAGGTGAATTAGAGAATAAAGGGAAGGATAAGACAATGTTCTTGCCTCTTTCCAGGGAAATGATTGTGTAAAGATTCAGCAGTCCTAGTGACTTACTATGTTTGACTTTCAAAAAAAAGTCTGTATTATGAAAACTGAGTTTTACATATACAGCTCTAATGCAATGTTTCTTTTCTTATGATTTTGGTGCTATGGATTTAAAGACTCTCCTTGGTTTATATGACAATTTTTTTTTCATACACACACAATGGCAATTTTTTTTTTTATACCAACCCAGTGTCCTTCCAATATCTTTTCTAGGTTAAATATATCCAGTACTTCAGTGTTTCCTGTTAGATCAAACTTCATAGTCCTTAAATCTGCTTCTGGTCTTACATCTTCTTTCTGTCTTCCAATCTCTCTTCAAGCTGTCAGCAACTTTCTTGGAACTAATATTAGAGCTAAAATTGTATTATAGCTTAAGAGAAGGATCAATTATTGTATCTTGCACACAGACAGTCCATCCCACTGCTTAAAGGGGATTTTAAAGAAATAGAATCAGAAATTACCAAAATGTAAATTGATTTTATAATTCATTAAATGAAAGGCTGTTTGACCCATCAGATTGTCTTTCAGCTACATTTGTATGAATCTGTGAACATATTTTGTACTTTCATTAACCACAATTCCACACAATAATAAATGCTACACAAACTGTAGCATTTATTGTCTACATTCTGTAATTATGAAATGTATTAAAATTTTTTTTTTTGTCTAATAGTATGTAGGAACATTAAATAGAAGATCAGTGAAGTAAAAATAATGAAGAACTTGCTAATTTGATCTATTAAGCTGTTTTCCTTCTCAGAGAACTGTGTTAGAAAGGAGAATTAAGTGGTAGCTATGAGAACTTTCCATAACCTTTAACATTCCTGCAGCACCAGACCATTCCCATTCTTGTGCCAGCATCAGATGTTTCTTGCAAAGCACAAGTCATCTGTGGCAATTAACTGGAACCTTTTCAATATCAAGAACTCTTTCTGATCTTCATTCACCTCAGTGTTTTAAATCAAATACCAGCTTAGTTATCAGTTACCTGCCATTCTTTGAATGACATCTGAAAAGAAAAAGAAGGTATTTAATGGAGAAATAAGTCCCATCAGACCATGAGTCTGACTTCACTGTGTTTTACAGAGATGTAAAATGCTTCTGTCACCCTTAGAACTAATCCTGATCACCTCCATCTTTAACATGCCCTGCTCTTCCTGTTTGTTATACCTTTGTCCACGATCCCTGCTGGGCCTGAGGGATAGAGGGTGTTGAATGAGGAACTAAATTTTCATTAAGAAAAAAATCAAAACATCAAAACCCAAACATTGTTGCTTTGCATTTTGCAAAGGTAGAATTGATTTGAAGTCACAGTTACATAAGCCCCTGAAATTGAGCTGCAGAGCACGTAACTTATAAATGGTCTACTCCCATATCAGCACACTGTATCATAAATTTCTCTTTATATAAAGTCTTTGCTCTTGTTTTGTATTGTCTCCTTAGAGCAGCTTTGCTTCTGGGTATACTAAATGACAAAGAAAGGAATGCATGCAGGGATAACTTGCATTGGTAATCTTTGAAGAATGAATGACTTTATATTTTGTTAATTTCATAATTAATAATTCTCTTATATGCCTACATTTAATTTTTAATTTTTTTTTTCAATCTAGTGAAGGATTTCTGGTAAGAAAATCCCAGCCTTGTCTTTCCAAAATCTTCTTTTCATTCACAGCTCTCATATAAAGAATTTCAAATTAAGATGAATTTAATAAAAAAATCAGCACTTTAATTATACTTTTAATTTTCACAAAATTAGTTTGTGTGAAAAAGCATATAAACAAGTGTCTCCCTTACTAAAAGCCATTGAGCTTCAGATTTTAAAAGACTTACCTACACTTTATTAAAAACAGTTTACCTTCCATCTGATTTTTAGCTTCTACTATATGCACTTGCCTAATGTTACCAAACAAAATAATGAGAAAATATCTCTCAAAAAAATAAAAAAAATCATATACTTGAATACAAAATTTATTCTTAATAGAGATTGTAAAGAGAATTATTTGATTTATCTCTACTGAAGACAACATGTTTTCTAATCTACTAGGAGATATACATTTCCAAATTGCATTCCCCATTCTCTCTGGGGAATGTCCTCTAGCTATTCAGCTCACTGCTGAGCAGCAGAATAGTTAATATGTTAAGTACTCATACAGGTAGTCTGAATGAGGTATCACTTTTGTAACAGTTCTAAGAAATATTTCATGTCAGGAAAACCATACACGGCTCATCTCTGATTACAAGACAAGGACACAATTCACTTAAAGTGAACCTTGAAGTCAATAGCTTTGAAAGAGTGCAGGTTTTCCTCAGAAATTAGAAAGCTTGAAGAGTAGTTTCTCTAGAACATTACTCTTTATAAGCTCTCCAGTGCCTTTGTAGTCTTATTTTTCTGTTGTGTATTTACTTCCTGAAGTTGACTTAAATTTGAAAGCCTTGAATGATAACAAATTGTTTTGTCTTTTCATAGAACTTTGGTATTTTGATGGAGAGCAAAATGTTCTGGTTTTGTGATTAGGGTTGCTTTTATAGGACCATGACTTACAGGACCCCTAAGGCACATTTTAAAGTGAATCTTACTCATTTCTGTGCAATTAAAGCAGTAAAAGGTTTAGTCTTTAGGCTATATATTAATTCATATCCCTCTTCAGTAGGGTGAGGGCTTTGTAACCATGGCAATTTTTTCACATTGCAGTTTTAATTTTTTTCCTTTAGGAAAACAAATTAGCTAGCAAGTCTTGGACCTATTTTCTCTGTACAGCCATGCGTTCAAAGTCAGAAGCATTAGTACTTTCTTAGATTTGTTATTCTTCTGATTAGAAGAAACCTTTCAAGATCTGGCAGAATACATTTTTAATACAGAATCACTTGTTTATGGCACTGCAAAGGCTACAATATAGACAACATTTATAGATAACACAGAAAAAACATGTTAACTGTAAGTGTGCTCTTTATTGGTCTTGGCAGAGCTGTTGCTTGGAGCTTTAACAAAATAAATGAGTTACTGTTTGCCATCTTGCAGACAGGAAACTGAACCATAAGAAAATGTACATATTGCCCTAAGCTAAACATATGGAGCCAAGAAATATTTCAGAAAGTGATACACCCTAAAGTATGTAGTTTGGTAGCTGCTCATTTTCAAAGATTTTATATTTAGTTACAGTAGTACAACATTTTCTACTGACCTTTTCATTGAGTTAGGAACAATTAAAGTACCACTGTAGAGATTTGAATGAAAATGAGTTATTTTTACAGCTTGAGGGAGAGAACTGCAGCACTCTGTAATTGTTTTACAGCTGAGCAGGTGGATCTGATCCAGCTCTTGCTTTGCTCAGGTGAATGCAATACAGAGGATTTACATAAAACCAACATAATTTTTTCCAATTAAAGGGATGATTCCCTACTCCTAGGTTTAAGAGGGAAGGTTGTCTGAGCTCTAACTGGTGCCTAGGTCCTGGGGTGTCCTGCAGCCCAGGTGTGAGGGGAGCTGGGAGCCAGCACAGGCACAGGCAGTGCAGACACTCTGGGTCAGGATAGCCTTTCTTAAAGGCTGGGGCAGATACAAACAGCAAGAACAAGCTCTTGGTCTCCAGTGGTTGACTGCTGAATTTCTCTCAAAAGACACATGCTTATCATGCTAATAGCAATAAAAGATAGAAAGCCTTGAAAATGAAGTGGGTTAGTTGCAGTCTTATGTATTCAAGTGCTTCTAAAATATAAAATATTTGCAGTTGCCCATGTGAAAGCAGGTGGCATTGTCAGTCCAACTCCAAATGGACTCCTGTTCCCTAACTAGAAATGTTGTCATGTTCAGTGCAGAAGCCAAGAATTGGGTGGAAAGGAAAGCTAACACTTAATGTTTGCTCTGTGTATGCTGATGTCTGTGGAAGTAGTGTAACTTTTCACTATCCTGTGAAATATACTCAGGACTATGTTTCTGAGGTAACAATTTTAGTATTTCTCATTTTTCATGTTTTTTAAATTTTTTCATTATTAAAGTTCCCAGGCTCAGGGAAACTACTAGAGTTATTTGTTGGAAAGTTAAAATGAGAAAAAAGTAATGAACACTGAAAACATTGCTCAATCCAAATTAACAGATATTCACACTAATTATATAAAAGCAAGCCTCTTTATACATGTATGGAGCATGAGGTTTTCTTTTGATTTTGGATTCTTGGAGTGCTTGAGAATGTTGTAGAAGTGATTCTATATGTTTTAATACAATATTATTTCTTAAACAGAATTTTGAGAACCTGGCACTGCAGAAGTCAGTGTAATTTAAAACAGCCTCCTCAGTTTACAAGTCTATGCAGTGAAATGAATGCTAAGATTGTAAAGGACGGGACTAAATGTATTATAAGTGTTGAATTGCTACACAATCAGATAAAAAGGGTTAAAACAAATGTTCTTGGGGAAGAGTTTCTCATTGTTTATTCCTTTTAGACTTGAAGACTTGGCAAACTTGCTGTGTAACTATGCCTGCTGCCTCAAAAATAGCTTTTTCTTTTTTATTAGTCTAACTCAGGCTCTGATTTATTGAGCCAGAGAAGAATAAGGCAGCTTTAGCTCTTCCATTAACAACAGCTGGGGCCTACATCACATAATTTTGTATGAATGCACAGCTTCATCCTAGCACATCTGAGCTGCAACAACCCACAGTCTTTGCCAGTAGTACCATAACTCTCTAGGAGTTATTTATGCCAGATATCTCCTTAATTCTTTGGTTTTTTTTCTGTTTGTTTCTTTTCTCTGTGATATTTTTGCTTTAATTTTACACAAAGAGGCTAAAATTGAGGAAGGAAACAGATATGTGTAACACTAGCAAGAAACAATACCAAAAAAAGCCTCCTTATTTTCTGTGATATGCTTAGGAATCTCAGAGAACAGATAAGGGGAAAATGCTTTACTAACATCACTGAATCTTAAAAATCCCACTATGAAAACATCATGAAGAAACAAATACATAGTCTGCTCAATGGCAAATTTTTTAAACATATGTTTGTGTATTGGAATTAATGCATATAATTCAAGTTATTTACTTTCTAGTTACTAAACTTAGTATAATCCATGTCTACATGACTTTTACACTAATATATTCTGATAGCTGTTGCAAAATATTCTCATTAACTTAGCTTCTGAGCACCAGATCCAGGACTGCTTTTGTTGGTAAGACTCAGCCAACTTTCATATCACGGCAGTTCAGTGACTGTCATGTTCTTACCAACTACTCTTAAATTTCTCAGTCAGCTTTTTGTTTCTTGTGCTGTTTCAGTCAAAGGGAAAGTAGTTTTTCTTTGCCTTGTAGGAAGCAAGAACTCACCTTCCTCCCCCTCAGTCTGCAGGGCTTCTCTGGTGGTTCATTTATCACCAGCAGAGGGAAGAATTGGAGTTATAGGCCACTTTCAAAGGTTTTTTTCTTAAAGGAAGGTATGATGTGTAATTTGCTTTCTTGGCTTGAAATGATGCAGTGGGATAAAAGCCACTGCATCCAAATGGTTTTTCTTAGCTGCAATGTTAGAAGTCTGTGTTTATTAGGATATTAAGTGAATAACCCAGCTGGTTATTCACTAGTGAGGGCTGAGGTGGAGAGAAAATCTGCAGCATGTTATTTCTTCACTTTTGGTAACACCTGTTAAAGAGATTGTGCTGAGAGTTACAGTGTATTAGAGAACTTCCAGGCTTTTCAGCTCAAACCTGCAGCAGCTGTACAGTTCTGTTTGTTATCTTGCAGATAAGCTAGAAACAATTGCAGATGTAAATGAAATGGCATTTAATTTTTCTTTTCCTTGTTGTGCCAGCAGTTAAGATAAAGTGAGCTTTACCCTGTGGCAACTTAGATTGAGAGACAAGATACTTTTGTCTACCACAGGCTCACATTATGTATCACATTATGTATTGTAAACATTGCTACCTTCTCTTCTTTGGTTTCTTTAAGTAGAACACTTGACATTTAACTTATTAAATTGTAAGTGTTTTAACTTAGCCAGGGTAGCATATCTTGACAATAAATAGCAGTATACAGTAAAACAGTTCAGAAATTTCAGGCTATGCTTAGACCATCGTGATTGCCTGAGCAATGAGGTCAAGTGATATGGAATGGTTTGTGCTCATTTATTGCAGGTTGTAAGAAACAAGCCACATCCCTATTACCTATCACAGTCACAGGATTGCCATGCCTACAAGCCATTTGATTACTTTTTGCATCCTCACCAATTTCCCCCAAGGAAACTGCCTCCCTACCTGTGCGTCACTGGTGAGATCAGTGTTGTTGGGGGCCCTTGATGTGTTTGTGCTTGGTTCTGAAGCAATCTGCACAGATCCCTTGGCTGCCAGGAGTGGATTCCTTCATGGCCAGTGCTGAGTGTACACTTGATAAGCTGACCCCAAGTTCAGAGTTTCTCACTATGGTCTGCCAAGCCCTTCAAAACTTGTGCAAAACCTCACACGAGCCCCTCACATCACCAGTGGGTGTGGGGGGATAGGAAATGCCAGGGTGCCCCTTTGTGCAGAGTAACAGAGAGTGCATTTCCCTGGGCAAGTGCTTGTCTCCTAGAAATGATCAAGGAAAGCCCATCCTCACTCACTGTCCCTTTGTTCTCACCCCAGGCAATGTCCTAAGTGTGTAGGAGCAGAGGATATCAAAGGTATCTAGGATCCCTACTGAAGCTTCAGCTTATCACTGTTTCACCCCAGACACCCTGGAAGTTTTAAGCTTTTGTTTATTATGTTTGGAGGAATTGAATTTCCTCTGAGAACTTTGTATTTTTATCCCAAACCCACCCTGAGAACATAGGATAAATAACAACAGCACGACAGCAAGCTTTCCCTCTACTTTCAGTTCCCTTTAGTAACATTTCTCATCTCAGCATACTTTCATTCTCTCCACACATAAATTTGAAATGGTTACCATACCTCTTAATAGGATGGAGCTAATCAGTCACAAAGAAAATCATTACAGAAAGTGATAATAGCAAAAGCATTTGAGTTCTTTCATTATGTCTCCTGGAGTACTCATTTAAAACTACTGAGTCTAACTCAGAGCACAGTGCAATTCGTTCATTTTTCTGCTTCATACTGAGCTCAGACTTCAGTGAGACAAAATGGTTTATCAGCTTGAGGTGAGAGGTAGAATGGTAAATGTCATGAGGAGTAGAGCTTGGTAATAAAATATCACTTGTTTATTTGTTGGATGTGAAGGTATCTGTATGCATGGGTTGAGGTAGCTGAATTAACATCTCTGGTTGGTTTCAGCTGTGAGGCTACAAAGAGCTGGAATAAGCAAGTTTTTATTATGCACATATGTTGGTACAAAAATGCCCTGAAATTTCTTTCTGCAGCAATGTATTGGACTGTTGCTTCAGTAGGTTTTGTAAGCTACTGATGTATAGTTTTAGAAAGAAGACACAGAAATCAAATTTTTTTCCTCCATCTTATTTATGTTGTCACAAAATGAAGTGCATTGACCTCAGGTAAAGCTCTTTAAGCTGTTTGGAAATAAGTTCTTTAGCTAGAATTTTCTTTTAATATTCTATGCTCCAAGCTGCTTCAATTTTTGTGATCCCAGATTATGGCTAAATGTCTCCATGTAAAAATGCTGAAATAGTTCATTGAGAAAAATATGCATTTTCAATCAGAACAAATAAATTATTCATATTGCTGTACTTTGCTAAATAAATTGTTTGATAAACTGAACAAACTGGGTTGTTTTTCTTGCTAGGTACAGAGATATTATTTGATATGATTTGGGGAAAGAGACTCTTTTGTGTACTGATTTGGTATAATTTTCATCTCATAGCTGAGCAATTTTTAAAATTAATGTAGCTTGCCATGTAATACATCTTTATGAAAAGAGAAAATTATTTTCACAATATGGTAAATTGATGTTGTTTATTTCGGAGCAGCTTTTGAAACCCCAATTCATATTGAGCAATAGTTACCAGTGGGACCACTTAATTAAGGACTACCTGACTCAGAGCTCCAAAAGTGAGACTTCTATTTATATCACAATTCAAATACAAATTAAGCAGTCCTGTAAGGTCTTAAAGATGCTTGAAACTAGAAACTGGAGGAAACTTACATTTGTTTGGTTTTTTATTAATAAAATCCTTTCCCACTTCAGCTGAGGCAAAGATTTGCAGTGGGTTTTGTTAAGACATTTGCTCATGTGTTAGGTACATGCTGGGTGGTATATTTTGTTAAATGGGCATAATCTGCCAGTGGTCTTAAATGTTTTCTTTGCTCTCTTCACATCTTGCACGACAAATGCTCTGTGCTGTTCCATTCATCACCCTTCAGTAGCACAAGCAAAAGGCACTTGAGATGTGTACATCTATGAGTTGAAATGCCGTGGCCTTTGTAGGTGGAGTTTATTAATAATTATGGTGGCCTTAGGAATACAGACAATGAAAACAATGAAAACAAATCATTGTGATAACCCAGATGGTTATTTAAATGCCATAAAAGTTCTTCCTATTCATGTGATTTGTTTCCTATGAAATTCACTGCATTTCCTCTACAAGGTTTTAAATAAAGGAATAATTGCTTTGACCAGCAGAGAGCAGCAATGATATACTTTATAAAGACTTGAGCCAGCCCTTGCAAAATCCTATTA
Source organism: Urocynchramus pylzowi (assembly GCA_013397555.1). Taxonomy (NCBI): domain Eukaryota; kingdom Metazoa; phylum Chordata; class Aves; order Passeriformes; family Fringillidae; genus Urocynchramus; species Urocynchramus pylzowi. The sequence continues at coordinate 1,709,767 of VZRH01004429.1, forward strand.
CTAGCATGAGTGATAGATAATACTGTGTATGATTTTCCTGATTTGTGGGAAAACATCTGTTGAAATAAAAGCAACAATAGGAAAAATATGACCCTCATTTAATTTCATTCTTTTATAGAGCCTCTTAATTTAAAATATTTTCTGTTTAATTTTTTGTCTGTATGAAAGTTACAAAGATTTATTACTTGAACTGTGTAAGTCACCAGAGTTCTTAGTAGGTGATTGTTTTCACATTGATCTGAAGATTTGCTCTGGAGTTTCACTGGTTGTGTTGAGCATTGTCTTAATATATTTTAATCTTACAGTTAAATTTTGGCCCCTGTAATTGTCAATAGGATTTTTTTTCCGCTGACTTATGGGAAAGGTTTCACCATTCTTGTGACATAAATATTAAAAATTCATTATAAAGAGATTAATAACATAGGGTGAAAAATTCTAACAGTGTATTTCAGTTTTCTTTTGCTGTCTGTTCACAAAGATACTTGTGCAATTTTACAGGCATAGGAAGGATGAGAACCTCTTTTTCCTCTGCTAGAGCATTCTAACAGTGGTGTTAGAGATTTATATTTTCTGTTCTGGCTCTGTGGCTCTTCCATGTTTGATTGTGTAGCAGTACTCCAGAACAAATTAAAACAGCCCCTTTTTCTCAAGCTTTTTGCTTTACCCTGAAAATGAAGAAAAAAAAAAAAAAAGAAAAAGAATAAGTGCGGTTTTACCTCTTTACCTCCCATCTTCTAGTGGGACTACTTTGCAAAGTAGGAAAGAGTATTAATGTCATTGCTGTCACTTTTGGAAAGAAAGTGGGATTTCTGTTGGTTGTCCCAGTGTTGTCTATATGTTGTGTATACATTAGTATTTTAGCTCAAATCAGGGCTGTGGTTCAGGAGAGAACCTTTTATTCCTGCTACCACATGGAGCAGTTTTACTTTCACAGCTGAATTGCTCTCAGAGGTGTATAACTAAAATACGTGTTCCTGACACAAATGAGTATTCAGATCTGGGAAATGCTGTGTGGAGTTCAGAGTAAAAATCCTGTCAAACACACGAATTAAGTTGTGCCTAGGAGCAACTACCCTTGGCACCAAGTATTCTGCCATCAGATCCACCTGTGGTGCTCCAAGCTGAGGCCACTCTGGGTGAGGGAGTCCAGGCTGTTCATCTTCACTCACAAGTTTCAGAGGAGCTTGGGTGGCAGCAGCACTCCCCTGCCTAGACTGAGTCACCTCTGTGTTACTGCCTGAATACTGGTGTGCAGGAAACTCTGAAGTCTAGATTAGAAATGCTGCTTGAATTTAGGTTACAATGCTGGAGAGCCATAATCCAATGTGAATGGCACTAGCTCTCCCCTTTTTTGATGGTTAGCTTGTATGAAGTTCCCTTTGCTTCAGTTTTTCTATTGCAAAATAGGAGCCAGTGTGTCACAGAGATTTTATAAAAGTAAATTTGGTGATGTTTATGAAGCACTGAGGTCCTATCATGATGAACTCTACACAAACTAATGAGGGAAACATTGCTCTCCTCCTTCAGAGGAGGTCTTAAATAGGGTGCAACAAATTAGTTGTGAGACTGTAGACTGGATAAACATGGGGAAAGAAAATATTATATAGCTCTTCATTTAATGAGTACCATCCTTTCTGTAAATGTAATGAAAAAGGTCCTGAAAGAAAACAATGAAATCTTGTAATTAAAGATTGTATCAGCATTCATATGCCCATATCACCTGCCTTAGAGTTCTATAGGAGATTTAATTCTGACAATTCATCACATTAATGCATGATACTGCAACCTATGTATTATTCTTTAAACATATTGTTTTACTGCAGTGCGTGTAAGTTAGGGGTGGAAGAGGTTTAATTTTGATTAAATTATAATTCTTGCTGTTTATTTATTTCTATTTGATTAGTTGGAGTGTTATTAAAATAAAAAAAAAAAGAGAACCATTTCATGAATCAGCTGTCCATTCACCTTAATATATTATTAAATACAAGGATATTCCTTACTGTCATTGTCATAACTATTGTCACAGCAATATTTGTATTGAACCAATAATACATTCTTGCTTTGCCAGGGAGAATACACTGATAGAATGAGCTATAGTCCCAGGCAGAGGGAGATTATTGCCTTTACATGTAGCAAGGACAAACCTTAGAAAAGGAGACATTAAGAATGGAGGCTAATTTAAAAAAAGAGGTGCATGTAAGTGTCATGTTCATTCTGACAGTGGATTTCCTTTAATTAATTGTATTTCTAGGCAGAGTTCTGTGCAGAAAGACTTAGCTATATAGGGTTTAATGAATGGAAAAAAAGATTAACAAGGATGTCAAAGATTGGATAAGAGGAGAGTATGGTGGGTCACCAGAGAGTGAATGGGGGAATGGGAGCAGATAGTCCTCACCCCAAAGAGAGTTAATAGGGAAAAGGTTATTCTTCAGCATCTTGTGTAAACCTTCTGTATGGTTTTGAAATTACTTTCTTGACTCTTCAAGCTCTGGTTAACATTTTATTTCAAATTCACTAATACAGAGTGTAAAAATAAAATTCTCTTAAAAGAAGAAGTTGTTAAAATGCCCACATTTGTTACACTCTGACACTAGTGCAAGATTCTGGATGCAAATTTTTATGCACACCCCCAGAGTGATATGAATAACAATACTGATGAGGGGATGATTAAACATGAAACTACCTTTTTTACCTTACTTCTCAATTTCCATGTTTTTCAGGCATTATTTAAATAAATAGGGCTGTTGCCTGTATCATTTCAATTTCTGCCTTGCCAGGATACCAGAGCATGGGGGCTGACTTCTCCTACGTCTGCCTTGGACAGGCTGTGTGCAGATCTTGCTACCCTGTACATCCCCCAGCTGATTACTGCCTTGGGGACCTCACTGGTGTCTGCTTCAGGCAGCTTTGAAAACCTCCCCTGCATTTCAGACAGAGCAATTTTTTAAATTATTTTTTGTTGATTACTATTTTGACCAAATGAGCCTGTTGAGGAGGTGATAGGGAGAGAGTTGCCAGTGGTCATCAGCAGAGATTGCCCCAGCACTGTATGTGGCTTTCTCAGCATGAATGAAACAATAACTAATATAGCACCTAAAATGAGCTTTCTCCACACCCAGTGTCAAGGCCCTGACTGCCCAGACTGCCCTGTCTTTTCTTTGTTTCTCTGCTTTTTCACCTGGCTAGACACCTCTGAGGTTTACCCCGAAATGGAATGTCAGCCTGCAGTGAGGTGATGTGTGCGTGCTCTTTTTGCAGACACTCTGAAGTAACTGAAACATCTCACAGAATTCTCTAATCAGATTTTAATCCCTTTTTTTCAGCCTGGTCTGAATACCTGTTTCAGCTTGATTTAAAAATGTTGTGTCTAAATCTAGACTCTGATAAATGAAATCTGTGCAAACTGCCCTGGAAGTCAGGAATTCTGTTGTTTTGAGTCAAGGATCAACATGTCATTTTTAGCAGGATATTTTTTAAAGATATTGGTGGTTTGTTTGCATCTTTTTTATTTAAAGTGACTTCACATCAGGATCTCCATTGTCCATGTGTTTACATGGACAGGGCTTTACAGATTTTTTCTAATATTAGTCAATACACAAATGTATTGCTAGAAAGAGAACTGTGAGGATTGCCTTGATAATACTATGCATCTACTTTCTGAAACACATTGCTTGTTATAATTCATATCTATATTAATTTTAATGGATGCAATTATGTTAGCTATAATTAATGGTGGATTGTGTGTTTCTTATTAGTTGTATATTTTTAAAATAAATATTGCTATAATATTGTAAATAAATTGTGGGGAGTTTTTGTACTCTTCCCAAATAAATACTGTTCTTTTCAGATTACATTTCACATATATCTGTTGAGAACTATCTAAAAATAATACTATAATTATTTTCCTTTTGCATAGTTTATAACTTACTCTTTCTTGTGCTTATACTTTTTCTTAATCTACCTTCACACACTGACTTTGCCATTTGTTTTTGTTTCATGTTTTAGTTCCTCCTCACAGCTTTTCATAATGCAAAAGAATGAGCAAACTACCATGATTTACTTTAATCTTTAGCCTATTAAATCTTGCACTTGAAGGTCAAATTTAAGCAGAGGCAAATCTATTTTTCTTTAAAAATCTTTAATTCTACAAACAAAATGTGATTGAAACTAAATTGTAGTAGGATTTCATTTTAGAATTTCTTTCTTCTTCATCTGGTAAAGATTGGTTAAAGGGAGGATAATGAGAATTTGAACTTACTTGTTCCCCAGAGTACAGGCATCATTTTCATATGGCTTTGTTAGAATCTTACATGAAGATACTTGGTGAAAATAGTAAAACTATGAGATGGTTGCAGGAAAATTAAAAGTCAGTGAATGGTAATAGAAATTATTAGTGGCATGGGGAAGGTTTCAGCATAAAGGAAGATGTGAAGAAACCCACTGTTTACTGTATTCAAATTTGAAAAAGGGAAGCTTTCCCAGATTTAAATTTCTAAATCAAGAATTCATTCCTTTCTAGGAAAACTAAATGGGAATTTTAAGTTCAATTAAAAAAGGATCGGATGTATTGTATCATGTGTAAAGAAAACCCAACAGAATTATGGGTTTATAGCTCCAATGAGAGAACTGTGGGGAAAAATAATACTTTTCAAAGCAATTTCTATGTTACAGGTAGGATATGGGAAGAAAGAATACAGGAAAGTTCAGAGAAGGCTTTGAAAAGTTCTTAAACACTTCTAGTATAAGTATCTAGGAATATTCCTGGGCATAACTATTTATTTCTTTCAGTCATAGACATCAGTGAGAATTCATTACACCAATATTGAATATTTTTGAAAAAAATACTGTAAGCAATTCTAATGAAATTTAAGACTCTCAATGCTATCAGAAACTTCCATGCAATGAAAGAAAGAAAATATTTTTTTCCTCTGTTACTCTTACAATCTAATTACTTATTTTGTCAGTGATAATTTAGGGGGAAAAAAAATGCAAATGTTGCCCTGAAAAAATCTTTTCCTTTGTGCTGTATGAAGCAGACTGTGCTGAGAGTCAACAGGTGTGCCAGAGGACAATGGGGAGCACCTGATTTTTAATTCATGGTTTTGTCTGGGCTGCACCTGGGCTGGGGGTTGTCGCTCACAGGTTTGCTCTGGTGCCTTTGGGGATCCAGCTGTCTACAGGGGACAGACTGGCTTCAGCCAGGCACAGTGCTGTACAGAAGCAGGAGAAAATCCTTCAGTGTCAGAGGTGAGTGAAATTGGTGTATTTTTCAGTCTGTGGCTGGACCAGAGGTTGGCTGAGTGGTGCCAAAAGTTGTAATGTTTTTGGAAAATGGGTATAATAGGCTTGATTTTTTGCTGTGGAGACAAAGATGAGACTCTGCAGCTCTCAAATCTGGCTCCTGATTAGTATGCATTGGGTGAGAGTGGGATGGGCTGTCTCCCATGGGAAATAAAAGAAGTAATCTCTGTGTTACCTTCTAATAGAGCAGTTTATATAAATATATATTGTATGGTGCAGCATCTTGCTAATGCCTTGAGCCCCGAAGAAGGATAGGATTGGAAATATTTTCTCTTCTGTGACTGTTCAGCTAAACTTTGACTCAGGTTAGTGAGCTTTTCTGAATGTTCAGTGTGATTCTCTGGCGTTGTGTGAGTTGTCTTGGTGGATACAAGGGCAACTCAGGTTTAAAAACCTTCCCCTGGTCTCAAAATGCAGTAGATTCTGAATACAAAAGAAAGGTGGGTTTCAGTGCTCTGGCTTCAAAAGAAGTATTCTCAGAAGCTTAATATAGGGAAATTATTTGAGTTGTTGTGGCAGAGAAACCATTTAGTGAAAATGAAGTGAAGCTGGCAATTCAGAAGCAAGGCTGTAGAGAGCATTGATGGTGGAGCTGTGGGAGGGAGGAAGAATAACTTACTGTGCTGCAGCTGTGTATCTGTAAACTAGAAATACTCCAAGAATTTGCTTCTTTACCTGATTTTTTCTAGTTTTTCTGCTTTTTTCTCGTTCGGAAGGTGAAATCGTGAATCTCTTTCATGGCGTGTACAAACTTACATGTGCTGCTTCAACGTGTTAAAATATCAGAATATTTGTTTACGTGCTCAGGCTGCTCTAATTAAATTTAAATCTGCTTAAAAAGGATTTAAATGGAGTAGAGCAAATGTTCTGCAGACAATATCTGTTTACATTGTTTATATTGTTTTGGTTAGTATATAGACTTAAGCTATAAACAGATTATGTCTTAAGTTGTCAATTTCAGCTAACATCTTGTCTGGGAGTGTGTGTACTTCTATTATATTGTAATTACCAAGTAAAAAACACACTTAGATTTAGTAAAATTGTTATAGAAGCATTTTAAATACATTTAATTACATTATCAGTTCCATAGGTGTTCCATATGTGACTAGTAAGGTGGGAGAAGTCATTATATACAGCATAATAAGAATTTCTCATGTGCCAGCCCTGACACATTTTATGTTAGAATTGTTTCTATGTTGTGTACTAAACTGGATTTACACAATGAACAAGTTTCTAGATATCTTGTACCTTGTGTGTAATGAAGGGTTAAAATTTCTTTTGCTAGAATTATGAGATCAAAGGGCTAGAAGGAAGTGTATCTATTTCCCCTGTTCTTGCCGAGAAGGTGTGCAAGGTTGACTGTCAAGAGTGTAGCAGAGAGTTGGCAGTGGTTCTGAGATGGATACCATCTAACAGAAAGGAGCAGTCTCAGAATTTCTGATTTTGACTGTTTAATTATGTATGAAAAGCTGGGGTTTGTCTCTTTCTCCCCTACTAAAAATGTATGGGTTTTGAAGAAGAAAGAAAAGACTTCTAGCTCAGATTTAAAGAAAAAAAAAAAAAAAGCAGACTCTTTGCAATTTGAACATCAGGGATGTTGCTGTGCTGCTTAATCCATGCAGAGTTTTAGAATCCCATACAAGCGTCTTGCCTAGTGGCAAGGTGCAACTAGCTGTCTGAAAACCTCCAAGATGGGCACCATTCATAGCAAAGAGAAACAAAAATGCAATGGAATGTAGTGAAATATGCAAAATCATATAGGATCTGACAACTTAGGCTGGGATATTAATTTTTACTAATTCATTGTCTGCTTTGAGCAAGTTACACCCTTCATGTAAGAAAGGCCTAAAATATGCTTATTTTCCTCTTTGGAAAAATTACTCCAAGATTATACCTTGTTTTTTAAAGAATTCTTTAACATTTCAGATACACAGAGAATAGTACATTGCAACCCAAACAATTGGTCTGATCCCTTAAAAGGATGATCAGTGGTCTCCCATTCAACTTCAAATGGAAACAGTATGGTTTATTTGCCTTTCTTCTTTGTCATTTAACTGTGAGATTTCATGTTCTTGCAGGGGTCGTTGTTGTGTTCCCAGAACTATTTACTAACACTTTGGATCACCTTAGAAAAATGTTAAACTGTTTTAAAATTAGTAAAATATCAGTAGTTAAACATTCTCATCATGTGTGTCAGTGCCAGGCATTGTGGCCCTGTAATCATGGGCTCAGCTGTGCAGCTCTTCATGTCCTTCACAATTAATTGTTTCTGTGTTAATCACTCAAAAAGGGAATAAAACCCCCTGAACACTCAGTGAAGTAAATACTGAGCAATGTTACAGCTTAATGTTGGGTTTGTACCTGTGCATTGCCCTTAAGAGAAATCAGACAGCAGTTCTGCCACGTAAGGCATAGACATGTACAGCTGGGGTCTCAGAAGCTGTGTGACCACGTGCCTGCTTGTGGACCTTTGAGAGCAAGGTGCCCTTTCCTCTGGGCTTCCTGTCTTCCCCTGACTGAATGGGTGTGAGGGCTACAGCTGTCTCTTCTGAATAAATCCCCTTAATCCACTTGGGTACCCACAGAAGGCTAAGAATTAACTTGCTCATTAGTTTTGACTTTTTTTGGTCAAGTGCACAAACATGCGTCATTTGTGAAAAATTGTCCACAGAAGCAATATGGTGTTTTAAAATTTGACAATGCAGAAATAAAAGAGGAGTAAAGATAAGTGGTTGTTACAGTTGCAGAGATCTTAAAATTCCTTAACTTTATTTTACCTTTCAACAAAGTATTATAAACTGGCTTAGGATGAAACAAGTGGAGTTCTATGAAGACTTTATTGCGTTGAAAGCTGGAGAGAGACTTTTTTTCAAGGGTGTGTGCTTAGAGAACAAGGGATAATGGTTGAAAGAGAGCAGATTTATACTGGGTACATGGAAGAAATTCTTCACTCTGTTGGTGGTGAGGCACTGGAGCAGGCTGCCCAGAGGAGTTGTAGCTGCCCCAAGCCTAGAAGTGTTCAAGGCCAGGTTGGATTGCTTTGAGCAACCTGGACTATTGGAAGGTGGCCATATCCATGGTAGGGGGAAGGGAAATGGATGATCTTGAAGGTCACTTCCAATTCCAAGGCATTCTGTGATTCTATAGAATCAATTAAAGTTTTCAGTAGACTTGAGAGTCTATTGCTACTGTTGTTTTTTTTTTCCCCACTATTTAGCCTAAAGATTTTTCCTGCATAAATTCATCATTCTTGAGTTCACAGCCTGTGGCTATGATGGAAGAACTGGCTTATTTCATGACTCCTTGTTTTCTTCCAGAGTGAAAAGTGTGTTTATCTCTGTAGACAAGAGGCTGATACTTATAATCTATTATTAAGACTTTTCCCTTGATTTTTAATTTTGAGTTGTTAGCTGAAAGTTGTTCTCAGGATGACCATAGAACATATTATGAAAAAATACATGTAAAGTTGTGTGGATATTTTCAGCAGTCAAATTTAACTTGAAGTCTGTTTGGCTACTGAAATTGAAAAGAGGATAATAACAGTCCCTGTGAAAAGCAGCATGGTAGATAATTAATAAAAGTGGCTATAACTTATTGATTCTCTTTTGAAGAAAACAGAGATGCATTGGAAATTGAAATATGTTGCAATATATTTCTCTCTAATACATTGGACATGAAGTGAGACACATGTAAGACTAGAGGAATGTAAAATTTGTCTTCTAATACTCAGCTAGAAATGCAGGTTTTTTAATGTAGAGAACAATACATATTCAATACTCTCCTTTTGATAATGAATGTTTTTCTTTATGAGGAGGCTTTGATTTCCCAACCCTTCCTCAATTCTTTTGACTTTCTTGAAATAACTCTAGGCTACTACGACAGTTTTGGTTTAGAACATCAGAAATCTGTGGCTGGAGTCAGTGTCAAGAAAAGCAGACAGGATTGTTGTTTAGTTTCAAGACTGGTGGACAGTACTTGTGCAGAGGACTATCAAGAATAATACCTATTTTTCAGAACCTCACTTGCTCACCATTCAACACATTTCCCTGGTTTATGTGTTTTCCTTACCCTGGATTAATTGAATAGCTCACTCTGTTGGCAGGTTCCCAGTACCTAGACCAGGTTTCCTTTACTAAAAGGTAAACCAATGACTTCTCATAGTCCCTTAGATGTGGAAAGCAGCTTGAATACTTTTCCCATATATCTTCTCCCTTTTTCTCTCCTTAAGCCCAGCCTTCATCACAAATCATACTTTCTGAGCTTACTAATTTTCTTGTCATACTCTCAGCTTGGCCTAATTTTATCTCTGTCTTTATTTGACTAAAGCTTGTCAGAGTAATCCAGTAGGGGATTCTCCCACAGCTCGTCACACTTGACAGAGTGGGGTCAGTTTGTGCCATGCCTAGTTCAATCTGCTTTTTGGGACCTTCTCTGCAGTTCTGCTACTTGGCCTTTTATTTGCTTATCTATTTTTCCTTAAATGTGTATGCTTTTGAAGGATTTTTGACATTTTGCCCTTTAAATGTTAAGTATAAAACTTCCTTGGAGAAGATCTTTTGGTGAAACAATAGGGATTCAAAAGTAGCATATTTTTAAGAATTTTTTTTCCAAAAATATGTAATTTTCTAAGACACTACTAAACATTTCATTTTATGGATTTGTGTAAAAATAGATTAGAAAACATTACATTGACAATAGTAAAAATATTATGAGGGGAAAATCAACCCAAATAAGAGTAATAAATCCACAGGATTAATAAAGTAATGGTTAGTTTTATTTTCATTTATTTTAATAATAATTTTTTATATTTATTTGCAAGCAATTCAAGTAAGAATATGTTTCAATGTATCATAGCATACTTTCATTAATAGGATTTATTGCACTTATTTTTAGGGGACTTTTTAGTGATTCTCAGTGACTACTGACTCATTTAAGTGCACATGCCGAAACTCCTCTCTTCGTCAGTCATGTGCTTGTATGAGTCCTCTGATCTGAACTCGCCCTCTCTAATGAGTCTTCTGTTGAAATGTCTCTAAAATATGTCTGCTAGACTCTTCTGTGGAGTCTTTTTAAATGTGCATTCAAAAATGTAAGGGTTTTTTTATAAACATCTTTTTCTTACTCTAGCAGAGATGAGGCTCTTGCCTGTTTTAGCAAGGCTCATTGCAATAGCACAATGAAGTGATTTTTCTTTCTCTCCTCCTCCCCACCCCCTTTGTGTTGATGGTTAAATAAGTTTACTCTACAATCAGGCAAGTACCAGAGCTAATAACAGAGAGCAGGTAGGGTCACACAGGGAGAAGAGGGGGAGGAATGGCAATAGCTTTTTTGCAGCAGTGAACCACTTAATCAGCTCTTTTGCAGTGCAGAGACTCTAATTAGTGTCTTGAATTTACACATCAAATTTGTCATGACAACTAAGCTAGGCAATCTTGATACTATCCTATAGATCACAAGTGTATTTTCACTCTATCTTATTTTTAACTGTCACATCTACTCTTGAGTAGAAGGAGAGATGCTTTTGTATTTTAAGAATTGCTTAACCCTTCAGAATACTTTTTCAAAAGATAATACCATGGGAAAAGATCAGATTAGAAAGGTGAAGTCATAAACCAAGTAAAAGCTGGCTGTTTTCCCACTGTTCTTCTCTGTAGGAAATTTGAAGCTGGTAAAGAGATCATCTAAAAATATGAAAATTTGATGAAAAGCTTAAGATGAAAAGGTCAGACTGAGGGTACAGATATGATCTGACTCCAAGTGTTATCTCTCTTTTCCACAAGGGGATCCTGGTTTTCTCAGTTACCTAAATATATTTTTTCTGCATCTTGAAATTAAGCTTGCAAGTAACAAGCTTAATTTCATTAATTTAACATTTACCACCCTATTGTGAACACACAACGAATAGAAAACAATAATTTTATGTATCTTTTAGTCCTGGTTTTAGCTTTCATTTAGGAATATAAGGGGTATTATAGGAGTTAATTTCAAAGATTCCTGTCACTTTGAATCCCTTTTCTGTGAGTGGCCTTGGCAGTGTTTAAGGAAGGTGCAAAAGAACACAAAAATTATCTTTCTGGCACTTACATATTCCAGTTTGGCACTGGAATACTGGATATCTTGGGAATTCAAAGGTCAGAAAATACTATCTCTCTGCATTTCATGTGCCTAGAGGATTGTTTTGTTGTTTCGTTTTTTTTTTTTTTTTCATCTCTGTCTTGTAACTTTTTAATCTGTACAACTGGTTTTTTACAAGGAGTTCTACAACATAACTGTATAATGCATGAAGAAGTACAACTTGCTGTGGTTTTTTTGAACTTTTTGCCAACTTGTCCAGTTTTTCTTTTCACAGGCTTGAGTGCTAATCATGCATACTGAAAATGAGTTGTTTATACCTGAAATATAAAAGAAGCATTTTAAACTAAAATTGCAGGTATTTGACTTGTCAAAGCTCCACGTGAAACTTGTTGGCCTGTTTTTTTCCTGGTTTGATGTTGTTTTATTTATTTTTATATTTTAAAAAACCTAAATATGACTGCCAGTGAATCTTAAGTTCAGCTTGTTTTCCAGAAAGCATTACACTTCAAACTTGTGCTACTCAGTAGTTTCTAACAAAACATTTCATCTATAACCACCAGGAGAATAAGCTCAGTATTTCTGTTGAATACTATATATAAATGGTACATCGCTCTGACAAGTGTTATTATCACCATGATGAAATTTAAGGTTTAGGCATATATTACTCCTTTGAAGGATGTATAATACTCACACTGGAAAATTAAGCTTGCTCACGAGGGGGTTACAAACTGCCAAAGATATTATGCCTTTAAAGTTGTGCCTAACAGTCTTTGTTCTCACTATTTTTTTAATTGTATTTTTTGAAAAAAACCACAAGATTTTAAGGAAAATATACCATCCTTCAGAGTATCCAGACTTTTTCCATAGCGTATGTGCTTTTTAGATCAGAAAATGTCTAGAAATGGTTTTTGCTGAAGCATTACAGACTGTGCAATGTTACAATAGCTAAAACAACTGTATGAACTGCAACTCTCTTTGGAAATTGCAGCAAAAGATTCTAGGAACTGACTTCCTATGTATTTCTTATTTTACTGAATATTCTAACTCCTGCTGTGAAGGTACTCAGCAAAGTATCTTCAGAGCTCCCCTTTGGGAAGGCAAATCCATCTTTTGTGTCATGACTGCATCATGGAAAGTTGCATGTGACTTCTACTGTATTAATCTGCTTTTATAAACCTGTCACTGTTTCCTTTTGTTTTCTACAATTTTTTTGATCTGCATACATTTCTCACAATGACTGAATTTTTCAGAGGTAATGTGCAGGAAAGTTAAAGGTAGGTGACTTTAGCCTACACAGCTGTGCTGGAAAAAGTCATTACCATGGAATCTGTTGTGCTGTTTCACTTGAGAAGTGAACTGTGACTGGTGCTGTAGCAGAACAGCTGCCCTGCTGTGGCTGGAGTAGCAGCTCTGTGTCAGTGCTGTGCAGCATCCAGCTGCAGGAGCAAAACCCTTTTGGTTGGTCAAGTATAATGTCTAAATTGCAAGCTCTTTAGACCAGGAATCCTGCACTCTTCCTCTTCTTGTCTAATCTATCTGTCTATCTATCTATCTATCTATCTATCTATCTATCTATCTATCTATCTATCTATCTATCTTTTGCTGGTAGTCCCTGTAAGCCTTTGGGTTGCCTACTACTGCCACAAATGTTCGTGATCCCTATTGCAAAAGCTGAGGATGTGAAACAGAGGAAATAACATCTCACAATACAGTCTGCTTATTGAAATACTGCTTTTAGCAGCAATGAAGAAACCATGACCCCAGTGAAAATTGAATCTTTACCTAAAACAGTGCATTTTATGTTATAAAATATGTCAGCAAGGTCCTACAGCTATTTCCATAGATTATTTTTAATTTTGTGCAAAACCAAGGCACTGGGTACATACATATTCCTTAAAACAACCACTCCATACATTTTTTGCAACATTCAGGAAACTTCTGAGAAGTAAATAGGGATGCTACCTGGTTAACCCTTGTGATTACTTCAAATTCATGTAACTCATATGTTACAGGACAGGGGTCTGTCAGGGGTATCAGGTTCATTTGATGTCTTTGATGTTACAGCCAACTATGGAAATATAGGTACATAATTTATGTTAGAGCTTGAAGATCTCCCAGAACTTGAACTGACACTTGAAAGTCATTAATCACCATAAAAGTTAAAGAAAAATCCCTGAAATCTGACATTTTCTACTACAAGGGTAGTTTATTTGTCACCCCAGATGAGTTCTTTGTACATGCTTAGTGTTGCAGTGTACAAAGGGGAGCAAGAGAATATTCATTCCTGAGCAGAAATGTGAGGAGAAAGTTCTGAAGTTCTGAGCTATTTTGGTGCTTTAAGACCAGCTAAATTGATTGCACTACTTGCTCTGGGAAACCATACTTGAGCAAAATAAATAGAAAGGCTGTTTGTGTCCTTTAGGTCAGGATTACTGCTCTGGCTAGAATACTGTCTGGGATTTTAGATTAAAGGAAAACAATGCTTCAGTTTTTTAATCCTTATTAACATTATGTAATTCGTTCTTCTCTTGACCCCAAGATTGATGTAGAATGTGTTGATTTGGGACATAATTAAATGATTTTTAATACATTGATTTATTGAGTCAATCTTCTATTGTGACCTTAATTATTCAATTTTGGTTAGTTAATATGAATGTTATAATACCTTTTTTATTTTGATATTTTATTGCTTATTAGTTTTCATAAAATCCTTGAAAATAAAACTGGTAACTGCAAGATAACTCACTAATATCAAATATTTAAAATATATTAAAAAAAATTCTTATTGGCTACAAAGGTTTCTTGCCTAGAGTTTTTACCGGGGGATAACAAAACAAACCAAAGCTCCCTTGAGCCTTTTTTCACTTCTAAATAGGACGGATATAATAACCTCAGATACACTACCAATCATGTGTTCTGCAGTGTGATATGGAAAAATCTTGGAATTGATAACTAATTCTCTTCAATTATTTAAATAGTTGATATTCATCTAGTTCTTCTAAAATATTAAAGACTCCCTAAGGCTGGGATTTTATTTTAATTGCTCCTTTTTGTCCCCATACCCCTGTTTTATTGACTTATTTAATATATTCAAGAGATTAGCAGGGCATAAGTTTTTACATTGCAGAAATATCCTGGTTTGACCTTGTTCAGAGATTATTATGTCTTCCTGCTACACAGCTCAGTCCATAAAATTGCCCTTGCAAATTTTGCATGCTTTGTCTTCAGATTTACTGACTCTACTGCCATAAGAACTCCTCAAGGTAAAAGATTTCTCCTTGTCTTAATTTTTTTAAGCATATGAGCGATACTTTTTTTCAGATAAAAACATATCTTTCTAAAAGGGTTTGATTACATAGCTGTAACACTTTCTACTCTGCCTTGACTTTCCCATACTGTAGTTTCTATTAAATTTTAGTATTTTCTCCCTGATGATAAGCTCAGTTATCTAATGAAAACATACATATGAATACCTTATGAGTTACCGTTAAGCTCATGCAAAATTGATGGTCTAAGATTTTTGGAATAATTCAATCAGAAATAAAACCTTAGAAATAATTTATTTTACAAGTATTTATTCAAAACCTGTTTAAATCATTGTTTAGATTAGCAGTGACAGAAGGAAGAAATCAACTTGTTTATTCCAATCCGTTGTTCTTACTGTTGCAGTTGTTACATTTTGATGTGTTTACTTATTTGAATTTGCTCCTGAGTGGAAACCATCATCCTCCAGCCTGTTTGGCTTTCTCCTCTGTCATCCATTCTGTGCATTGCATTCTCACATAGCATGCTAGGATAAACATCTCTGGCATGGGTTGTCGTAGACTGTGTGCATGTATGGTGACAAAACTGGTGAAGTCCAACAATGCTGAGCCTTCAAACACATTTTAACATGGAAGCTGAAAAATGCTGTGAAAAAGAAGACAGAGGGAATGGGATGCTCTATTTCAACTTTATAATGTTGGTTTTTTTTTTTCTGATTCTTGCATTTTCCATGTGAAGCCATAGTGTCTATTAAAAATAGATCTGATCCTTGTAGCTCATGTTTCCAAGTTTGGAAAAGCCATATGAAAAACCTGTGAAGAAAATACACTTTTTCTCGTTCCACAAAAATAGAAGTATGTAACCACATCAGATTTTGTTCATGCTCTTGTCTTGTTTGATTACAAAACAAGGGGGAAGGGAAGGAATAAAAAGGGATAACAATAAAAAAAACAACTGAATATGACTAGCCAGACTAGGTAAAAATACAAAAAAAATCTAAAATTATTCTCTCTTTTCTTGTATGCTGTCTTGCTGTTTTAATCTTTATGGTATATTTATTCAGCTCTTGTTTCTATGTTTTTCTCTTAATGCTATGTCTACAGTGCCCTGTTCTAGTCTCCATTTTCTGATCATAATTCTACCCATTTTTGAATGCTTAATTTGCTTTTTAAAGTACTCTTCTCTGTGAACATACATAAACTATTTGCTTCCCTTTGTCTCCTTTAAAGTTCCCACTTGCCATTTCCTTAGTCTTTTCTTCCTGTAATCTGGCTACTGGACTGTTTTCTTTCTCTGGGATAAAGGTTCAATTTGTGCCTTTTTTGTGCCGTCAGATACTGAAAAATCAAACTAGCCTGAGGAGTTCTTATAGCACCCAAATCACTTGGACAAGCAGTAGATAATGCAAAGTGATGTTTGTCCATTACTTATTGTTAAGCAGTCATTTTTATATCATTGTATTGAAATTTTAGTCTCTTGTCATATGAAGAATGAAAAAAATTCTGGCTTTATCTCCCAGGATTTCCTTGTAACATTATCAAGCCTGTGAAATTCTGATCTACTGATCAATTTTTTTAGATACTACCATATATATGGGCCTTGAGAATGAGCCTGTTTCCCAGGAGAGGTTGAGGGACTTGTTCAAGTAGGGAATGTATAGAAAGTACAGCAGAGAGAAGAGAAAGTACAATGAATATTGGTCAAGATGGGCTTCAAAATTGAGTGAAGATAACAGCTGAAATGCTAGCCTGGTAGGGACAGCTTTAACTATGCATTACATACCACTGCTTCAGCTAAGTGCAGCACTTGGATGGTGAGTCAGCAACAGAAGGTATTTAATAGGTTTTAGGTAGATCCTAAATTGTATACAAATAAGGTGATATTTAAGGGTTTTTCTTGCAGCTCTACAGAAAAGCTTAGATCTCTTCTAAAGTTTTGCCAGCAGCTGCTCTTCAGTTGATCTGGAGTACACTGGTCATTAGTACAAAGAACTGGGGGCAAAACCACTTTGACTTTGGTATAAAAATAAAGTTGGGGTGGTTTTTTTGTTTTTTGTTTTTTTGTTTTTTAAGTGAGATCAGTGGGGTTTTGCTTGCTAATTTTTCTTCTCTACCTTTCTTTTTATTTACCATACAAGCATTACGGGTATTTTCCCTCCGTGTTGTCTCAGCACTTTGGAAGAATGTCCATAAATACCTGCAGTGTTATTGCTGTCTTTCTGGTTTATGATTTCTTTATTTTGAACTTCCTCTGCAACTGGTGCTCTGCCCCATGTTGACACATCAGTCTGCTGCAGCATTTTCTGCTATTCCTGTCACAGCTGACCTGCAGCTCATGTGCCCATTGGCCTGCAACTCCCTGACTTCTCTGAACACCCCAGAGAAACCTCCCCTCCTCTAGACACCATAGAGTGTACTAACCTGGTCTGGTGTTAGAGCAGTCCTGTGTACTAGGAAAGCAGAAATAACTCTCTAAAACATATTGGCTTCACTTACATTACACTGTTGGCCACTTGAATGGCAGCCAAGAGCAGACCGTGAGCAGACAAACTCCCATGCAGTTTGGTGGTGCAGTTTGGATCACCTTGTGGTCTCTGACTCCTTCAGCCATGCTTGAGCCCCCTCAGAGGGGTGCTAGGGCAGTGAGAATGGCTTGACAGCAGCCTCAAACCCTTCCTGTGGGGTTGTGCCATCATGTGCTTACCACATCAATGGCCAGTGTCTGGTCCTTGCAGCTGGAGAACAGCAGTGCTTTAATTCCGTTTTCTGAAGTGGTAGCTGTTCAAGAATGCAAGTTGTCTTTTGAGATGGTGAATAAAGAAAAGTAATGCCCAGGATATGCATGATGAACTCAGACTGAATGAAATATTTTCCCAAATTGCTACCATTGAATGCAGATACTGGTATCTGTAGCTGTAGAAACCATAAATTATGCTATTGTCAGTGCAAGAGAAGGAAGATTATATGGGGAATGCATGAACCTTGCACTGCAGCCTTCCTGATTTTTTCCTTAACTTAGTGGACATTGAAGATGTTTTGGGATAGAAGAGGTGTTTCTCATACCTTCTCAGACCTTGGAGGAAAAATGCCAAGGATACCTGTGAACTTCATCAGGCTACTGATGAGCTATTGTATATTTTAATGACCGAAAAACAAAAAAGACAGTAATTAACCTGGGCAGGGAATGCTGTTAATAATTCTAACAGGCCACCTACAGGTTGCTTTACAAAAAAGTGTAAAAATTGGAAGAAATAGGAGATAAAGATCTGTACAGACATGAACTGATTAATAGCACAACAAACATCAGGTTTTTTTTTTCTTAAAATGCTAACTTTCTCAATTTAAAATATGTCCTAATGATTAATGAGAATGGAGTTGTTGGGTTTTTTCTTTCCCTTTATCATAAGAGAACACTGATATATTCATTCTGCCTCTGTGTTTATTATTCCAATTTTGGAACATTCATATCTTCCTCTAGTTCTCAAATAGTGCTGTTTAGTAATGTGAAAAAGTTTCCATTTGCCCTTCACAACTCAGTGAGCTGCAAATACTGAAGTAATTGAGCCACCCACATCCCAGTCTGCAGGTGATACGAGTGATGTATTTTATTAGCATTTAATTAAATTGCGAATGTTATGCTAAACTGTGAAATTGTTGTCAAAAGTTGAATAACTGGAATAAATGACACTATTTTTTAAAATAAAAAGATCATTGAGTAATCTGGCAAAATATATTTTTTCAACTCTCTTGAAGCAGTTAACCTATGCTCTGCTGCTTTTGAAAAAGTCCCTCAGCATACTGAAATTTGAGGCTGTTGCAACATTAATTTCACACCTTCCTAGTTTAGGTTAATGACTTTGGATTGTAACAATGAAGATTAAATGAATCTCATTCAATCTGTAGTAGTAAAGAGATAATATATACTTGAAACAATCACAGATGACTAAAATTAAGTTTTATATTATTGCATTAAGGATTTAATAACTTCAGTTTATGAAAACTTGATTGTCTTTCAGTTTGGGGAAAATGGAATTATTTGATTTATTCCCATTTGCTTATTTGGATGTGTGCCTGAAGAAGTCTAATTATGCAAAATTCATTTGATATGACTTTGGGACTAAGTATTTCCAGTTAAAATTTATAGCTATCTGTAGAACATGCTGGCTACTGCAAGGTATGCTGCAGCCAGCTGGAAAGAGGAGGAGTATTCTGATGGGAAATGGGAGGCAGGAGGGTTCCAACATCTCATTTTTCATTTGAAGGATGAAGCAAAAACAATATGGAAAAATATGGATTTTCTGGTTGTAAGATATGAAGGATCTAAAGACTGGGAGGGAAATTGGGTTGCCACCCAGAATTATTTTTATTTTCTAGGATTATGAAAAAAAAAAACAACACGTCTCTTTGTGAGTTGGGGGTAATCCAACAACTACTGCAACCAGCTTCGTTCAGTTCTTCTAAGCTGAAAGCCTGCACTCAGTTTCAATAGACAGTGTTTACCAAATATTAAATTAAATATTTGAGGATTATTTCTTTTAAATCAGGTAGATGCTCCACTGAAGATGATTTTAAATTAAAATAATTTCTCTGAGGTTTTATCTTTTTTTGCTAAAGCATTTTTTTTAAGTTAAAAAAAAAAGTATCAATTACATGCTTATTGGACAAAGCCAATGTTCTAAGTGGTTCTGAAAGGGTACTGAAAGTGAGGAAATTGCAATGTGAATTTTATATTTGTGTATTTTAAGTTGTTTTAAAAAGTTGAGTCTTTAAATTGGTATTAGATAACTGGAATGAGTTTGTTGTTGTTTGCATGCACAGAATTTTCATGTGCTCACCTGACTTGTAGCTAATATTAATGAGGAATAATAGGTTTTCTGCACACATGTAAATGAAGGCCTAGCAAAAAAAAAAAAAAAAAAGTGCTTTTTCTTTTAACACTTCTGCAAAACAACTCCCTAATGCTGTGTATATCTGGAGAAAAAGAAATTGAAACTCCAAATACCTTATAGAAATGAAGTTTCAAGCTGCAGTAGTGTGCAAATCTGTACTGTATGGTAGAATTTCAGTGAGACAGAGTCTCTCTTTTTCTATGAGAAATTATTGTAATTATGTGCTTTCTTATACTAACCATGCAGTGTCTGGATGTTCCTAGGAATAGCTCTAAAACATACCAGACTGCACTGTTGACATACCCGAGAGTCACAGTTTTTAAACACGTGCCAACATGTGAAAGAAGTGCAATTAATATTGGCAGAAACAAGGTTAATTTCTTGTTGGGGATTTGTCACTCCAGTAACATATTTAATATTTTCTTTCATTTCATACTCTCTTACAAGAGATGTCAATGAGCTTGCTAATGAGAATAAATTTCCTTTTAGTTATTTTGTTAGGAGTTTTTGGGGGGTTTTTTGGGTTTTTTTTTTTTTTTTGTTTTTTTTTTTTTGTTTTTTTTTGTGAAATTGCAGTTATACAGTGTGGTATTTAGATGGTTGTCTGACTTAACTGAAACTGCAGAGGGAAAAAAATAACAAGATCAGTGATAACTTTAATCCAACAAGAGACCTGGGCATATACAGATTAGTTTGTGCAAAACTCAACTTCTAAACCTTGCATGTGACTGGATGCATGTGGATAAGCACACACACACACACACACGTATATTTTTTGTTTTTATTTTTTTAATGACATGCAGAATGTTCATGGATCTCATTTTTTGATCTATAATGCTACCCATTGGATGCTCTGTAGTTTCAGCTGGAGGTGAGAGGCAGTTCAAATTGAGACCTGGCATTCTTTCTGTTTCAGGCTATAGGTTCATCTGCCCAGGTGTACTGTGTATGCCCTGGAATCTCCTGCATCCCACAGATGCTTAAGCTGGAGGGCTGGCAGTAAAGTGGTTGGTTGGTGCAGCCCCAATTGTCAGACTTGCTAGAGCAGAAGAAGAAAGATGAACAAAGACATGGTGCTGGTCTAGTGAATGTGTCACTGAAATGGAAGGAAGAGCCCTGGGTCCTTGTATATTCCAGATTGCCTGTTTCTAAGGAGTCCTCATTAATTAGATTGAACTGTTTGTCAGGTAAAAAGATGAAGAGGAGAAGAAAACATCCTGGACTTCTTTCCTCAGACCTTGCTAGGGTAAGACAGAGCAGAGATAGATGTTCTGACTCAAAATCTGTTGAGGACAAAGAAGAGATACTTGTTCATTTAGTAGCTCCTGGACTGCATTCAAAATGAAATGACAAATAAGCCTCCAAACCCATTAATTCTGATTTTCATAGTGACTTTTTCTTTTTTCTCTCTCTCTTATTTTTTTTCTTCTTTTAATAAATGGATTTGTTAACTATTAATTTGACTTAGGTCAGCTAGCTTCAGAAAGATTGTTGAAAAGCCTTTATAGAGTAAGAATTGTCAACGTATGTTTTCTTATAGCAATAAAGGCAGTGGCAAAGCAAAGCATACTTCTTGTTTTCTGAATAAATTTCTATAGGATTATATTTGTCATGTGAATGTTGTTAACTGTAGCTATTAATTGCTACTTAGATTAATACACTAGTTGGAAAGTCTATGTACAATTGCTGCAAGTATTGTTTACTTGAAAGGCCAGGTTCTTAAATTTTAATAGCTATTGTAGTATTGAAAACGCTCCTCTTAGAGTACAGAAAGATTCTTTCTAATAATGGTCATTATTCTGGATACCACATTTATAGCCAATTTGGTGGTGGTGCTTGTTCACATCCTCAAAGATGAAGCAATCCAGATCATCCCATGAAGTAAGCTCAAAGCATTTTGAATGCAGTTTGCATCTAAACTTTAGAGCCTAATATTTTCTTAATTCATTAGCTAGCACCTGTTTCTGTAAGTTTGTTTCCATTTTTGAAGTTACTTAAGACTCAGAAAGAAAAGTCTCAATAGGACTCAAGTCTTCCCAGGAATCATTGTTTTTGGGTTAATAAAAATTACTTAGCAGAGCTCAAGGCTAATACTAAAAAGATGGCTGTGCATTCTAACAGACAGGGAACTCTGAAAATTGCAAAATCCATTTTAACTACTGTGTGATAAAATGGGAAGTAGTAACTGAGGTGCAGCCAACGATCCCTATGCTTTTAACAGCTTCTTGCTGTTAAACTAAACAGCAAGAACTAAACTAAACTAAATTAACTCACTTTTCTCAAAACCCAAAACCAGACATGAGCAAAATAGAGGAGTGAAAGGTGACTTGGGAAGTGCAATGGATGAAGATTTATGTGCAGTTATGATTGCTTTTGAACAGAATGCAGAGGTTTTGTTGAAAGGGGATGCAGCACTATGGGTAGCAAGTCCTGCTCAACTTTAAAGAAAGAATTCTAACTTATTTAGGGTAGATTGTTAGAGTAAGACATTGTGAGTTTTAGGTCTTTCAGTCTTGGATTAGGAATTAAGTAAAGGACTGGAGAAAATCTTGGGCATATAGATAAATTTATATCAGTATGTGCTTCTTCAATGCTTTCAGTAAAAAGAGATGAACAGCTATTTCACTCTGACTTTGGATTTTTAAAATTTTTAGCCCTAAGGAATCATCTTGGACTTACTGGTGTATTCATGTGATGTGGCATCCAAGTTTATATTCTAAGTAAATTACCTATGCATGAACTCCTGATTGCAGAACCATTAAATATGTAATCTATTATTTAAAGTGAAAGTTTCTTTCTTATGTTTCTCTGTCTAGTGGTAGCTACTTTCAAGACTCTACTTAGCTTGTACTTTGTAAAGGACCTTGATACTTTGGTAAGCTGTTTTCCATAGGCAAGCCATGTCTGCTATTTCATCTGCTGCAACAGGAACAGTTACAGATCAACAGCCAGAAATTATAACTTTACTTCCAATTATGCATTTTAGAATATATGCTGTTTATCCTATATAGGTTCACAAAGTAGAAAACTCAAAGCAGGGTTTGCTTAAATCTTACATCTAGGATAAATGCTTACATTCTGACTTGTGACTCTATAGAAAAGTGATATCCTAGATTATCTTTAAAGGTTACCATAAATGCTGGGTTGAAATTTTACTGACCGTAATTTATAAATTTCTCTCAGTGGAAACATATTCCTCTCCTGACACAGTCGTCATTCTTCACATGCCTTTTATTGACTGTAGCAAGGCTCTTAGGAACATGTTATGAGACACAGTCTCTCACAGTAGGCTCTGCTTGAAGGTTTGCTGGTATGCATTGGCAGAATGCTAATTTATTTAGCTGGGCTCTGTGTCTAAACACAGGCTGTGTGTTTCTCTTACTCGGAAAATATAGAATTTGCACTGGGCAGATGGTAAATTGGCAACCTGGTGCTCCCATATACAGGACTTGAGGGCAGAAGTGGTTTCTCCTTCATGAAGCTCATTCATTTGTGGGAGATGAAAGTACTGTGCTGGGGAAAAGTGACTTCTGAAAAAAATAAGGGCAGAAGGGAGGCAGAAGAGTTCAGGTGGGTTGGATTGCGCTTCATTCCCTGAACTGCTCTAGGGATAACTGTGTTGTACCTTACGTCTAAGCTGCTTGAAAAAAAAAGTGTTTGCTGATGTCAGTAAGTGACAGAAAGTGAAGGGCATAAATCTACAAATACCAAGCAAAGGAGATTATTCTCTGCTTTGGTTAACTATTACTATTTAAAAATAGTAATATGCTCTGAATGTGGTTAGTTGCCTGCCCTGCTGTTATACAGCTGTAACATAAACCATCCAAGAAGCAAAACCTCAAACTCAAATAACTGTGTTAAAAAAAACAACTAAAAATAAGACATAAAAATTCTTTCAATAAAGTTTTAGACCATAGTGGGATAAATAACTGCAGAAAAATAAGAAGTTCTTTTAAAACTGTCTTCTTTTGTGTCTTGGTCTTTTGTTTTTCTCAGTAACTGATTTTTTTTCCATCAATGAAATACTGTGTATTCTGGTTTTGATGTTATTCCAAAACATAGATCAATAAGATCTTCTGAGGATTACTGAAGCTCCATCTGTTCTTGCCATGAATAGGAAATACTACAGATGATAGTGAGAATTATTACAGTCATGCTCAAAACCACGGGAATATTGGATTGAAAAGGCAAAACCATTTTAGTTCTAAACAGCTTTCTTCAGACTTTGCCAGACTGTGTATTTGTCTGACAGACCTCTCAAAATCATTTTACTTTTCCCTAAGAATCTCCAAAATGTGTTGGGTAATTCTCTTTTCTGTTCACTTGGGGAAGGAGGGTGTGGGGGTATGGGGTGTGTTTTGTGAGTGTGTTTTGCTTGAAATCCGCACTGTTCACAGCCCAGTTGGAAGGCAGTTTCACATCCTGTCTAGAATAACATATAATATTTAAACAACTTAGTGGCTATGAAATTATGCTCACACATCCTTTTTTTCTGGTGTAATAAATTCTGAGGGGCATTGTGTACCTTGTTTTTGTTGGTTTTGAGTGCCTTAAGTGCAGAAAGGAAGATGAACAGAAAGCAGGCATCCTAAAAATTTGCATGTCAGTATGGTAGGTGCATGAAGGTGATCCTTGCTTTGCCTGAAATACTGGGTGGGTTTGAAAGCAGGTGTCTCCTCCCCTTGAAGTGACTGGTGAACTGCAGCAGTAGAGGCAGGAGATAGGGACCATCCTAGTTCCAAAAATGTAGTACCATGATCTCTGTGAGAATGAGTTATTTTGTTCAAGTTGACAAGAACTATGAGGTACTTCAGTTACAGGTATTCTGGGCTTTTGGTTTTTTTTTTTTTTGCTTTTGTTTTTTTTTGGGTTTGTTTTTGTGGTTTTTTTGGGGTTTTTTTGTTTTTTTTTTTTTTTGGTTTGTTTTTTGTTTTATTTTTTTTTGGGTTTTTTGGATTTTTTTTTTTTTTTTTAGTTTTACATTTAATACTCAAACTGAGGTGAACTTGACTCAACTGTGTCCTGGCATGACAAGTGTAGCTGCTGCTACAGAGTGGCTGAGGTGAAGGATGAGAGAGGCTTTGAAGGATTGGTGTTCCTGCTGAATTTGTAAGACTTGTGGGCATAACTCCTGCCCTGTTGTATCTGAGGCTGTGACTGTTGGGCATGTGGCCTGTTTCATGCAAGGATCAGAGCCTGTGACAGCTCATTTTGATTTATGACATGCTGCTTATGGGGATAAAGGTTGAAAGGTGAATTCATACTGGCAGAAGTGTAATGAATGTATTTGGACAGCAAGGGAGATGGAGAACTCTCTTCTGGAAGCTAGCACAGCAAAACAGAAAGCAGGAGTGAGATCAAGAGAGAAAAAAAATTGTGTCTAAGTTGGTACAAATAATAAGTTAAACTTGTTAAGTTGGTACAAATAATAAGTTAAACTCTCCATGAGGGCTTGTGCTGGGAAGTGGTGAAGTTTCAAGACAGTTTTCTAAAAAATGTTAATTGCATCTTACATCTTGCAGTCTTAAGAGAGAAAAGCCAGTCTACACTCTATTTAAATGTCCCATTATATGAGTAATGCTCACATGTAAATGGCCTTTGGTGATCTGTAGATTTGATTCTTTTGTGGTGCTATTTATAGTTTCTAAAACTATGACCAGCTGAGCCACTAGAAAAGCAAAACCTACATTTACTGGAGTCAGTAAAACTCTGTGCTCTGTTTTGCTCTGTGTTCACTGGAGAGATAAAAATGAGGAAAAGACTGAACCACAATCTTCTCTTGACTAACACTCTGAAAATCAATGAATCTACATAATCAATAAAAGGAGTTGACTTTATTTGTTCAGTTAATCAGTGTTACAGAATCTGTGCCCATCTTTCTAATTCATGTAGCATTAGCAGCGGACTAAGAATTAAAAGAGCAGAACAATGCAACTGAAATATTTGGAGCTTATTTTTTCCCCGAACAGACAATCTTGTTGGAAACCCTTGTGCATTCCAAAAGTCAGCTTGGCTATTTCTCTGAAGGTGTTTTTGGAGGAATGTAACATAGAGTGAGTTATCCTGCTCTGTACTCTTTTTGCTTAGCAATAGCAAAACCAGGTGCTTCTGCATCACGTGTTAGAAATGTGCATGTAACCTCACACATCCTGCAGTTGATAGATAAGCACTGCAGTGTTAAGCAGGCTTTATGGAAATAATTTGGAAATTTGTAGGAAAAAAAAGTGAAACCGAAAGCTACCAGTCTGTGACCATCAGTCTTCAACATACTGTTCCTGAGATTCTGAGAAGAGTCAAACTAAAAGCAAAAGCAGACAGAAAAAAAATGCTGTCAGAGAATAGAAGACTGATGTATTAAAAATTGGTAGACATAGACTCCTTTGGTACTTCAGAGAAATGACTAAGCTTGGGAAAGTAACAAAGGAAGAAATAAGCTCATTTTAAAATTTTCTTTTTCTTAAACTAGAGCAGTGACAAGAAGGGGTTATAAGTCACAAAGAGAAGCTCTCATGGTAGTGAATAGGAGAGATTTTTTTCTTCATTGGATGGTAAAGTTCAAAACAAGTTAGAAAAACAAAATTATTTTTAGGTAACTTGCCTTTAACAAGTGAAAAATATATTCTTTGCTATAATTTTAATTTTCTAACATAAATGTAATTGGTTTTTATCAACTACAGTTGATTTGTGGGAGTGGCAATTAGTATCATCTTTACATGAATTGATAAGAACTTCTTTGCTTTTGTAATTCACTTTAAAAATTTGGATTAAATATAATTAGCTAGCATCTTTTGTAGCATTTCCAAATATATAAATATCTCGTCTCATTAATGTGTGCTTTTCATTTTGGTCTATTTTGATCAGGATTCATTTTTAATATTTGGTGGTTTCAGTCACATACTTAATTTACTCAGCAGCAAATATTTCATTGTGCTACTCAGTGGAATGGAAATTATTCTGTTCATGTATCTTGAACCTCTAGAAGTACTTTAATGGAACATTAGGTCCCACTACTCTTTTATACTCCTGTAATCTAGCTTATCTCTAAAGATCATTGCAAAACATGTCAATAAGAGAGCTGTAAATAAAAAAAAAAAAAAAGTGATTATGAATTTCTTTGAAAATTAGAAGGTTTTTTCCTAAAAAAAAAAGGGCATCTTGGACTAGGACCTATCTTATTATGTAGATTGCAGAAAAACATATCTTACAATGTGTCTTGGAAACTTCAGAAGGCCACACTTTCTGCTGAAGTACTTTGTCATATTATTCAGATAAACCCTTGATCCTGCAGCTCTTCAGGCAGTAATGCATCTCTGTGACACTTTCCAAGTTGCACTTAGACTTCTAACAATGCAGCCAGGCATAGAATTCAGCAGCTCTGTATTTCTGCTCCTTTCTGTCTGTAGCTTACTGTATCTGAAAGTGTGCTTGCACTTGAAATATTATATCAAGGAAACCACAGTTTGGTGGAAAATGAGCTGGATAAACAAAAAGCCTGTTTGGATCACTAGGCTTAGTGGATAAAATGGTTGTGTTCTACCTGGAGGCTGATGACAAGGAGAGTCAAGAATCTCTCCTGAAGCCTGTCCTGTTTCACAGCTCTATCAATAACCTGCAGAGACATGTGCTCTCAACAAGATTGCAGGTGATGCCAAAACTGAGAGAGCCACTCTCCAGAGAGACCTACACAGGTTGGAGGAATGGGCCAGCAGGAGTCTTATGTTCTCATGAACATTAAGAACAATGTCAAATCCTGCACTTAAGAAGGAATATGTGGAACAACTCTGCTGGGGGCAGCTCTGCTGGAGAGCATCTGGGGGTCCTGGTATACAGCAAGCTGTGTGCACTGACTGGTTCATTGCTGTCTTGAGTAAGTCTGGGCTGGGAGCATTCACAGGAAGGGTCACAGCCAGTAGTAGATTGAGGAGCATGACTGTTACCTTCATTACACTGTGTCTGGAGTGCTGCATCCAGGTCCTCTAATACAAGGTGCTGATAAACAGAAGTAAGCTCAGCAGAGACCCTTAAGCTGGTGGGGAACTGGTGTATTTCTTTCTTAATATTTTCATAACATGCAAACTTCTGATAGAATCTAGACTCATTTTGCTAGTACAAAGCAGAAACATATCTCCATTCTTCACAACAGGCAACATAATTTCTAGTGTCTTGTTTCATAAGAATGAATTTTGAAAGTTCTGTTTAAA
Source organism: Urocynchramus pylzowi (assembly GCA_013397555.1). NCBI lineage: Eukaryota > Metazoa > Chordata > Aves > Passeriformes > Fringillidae > Urocynchramus > Urocynchramus pylzowi. The sequence goes on from VZRH01004429.1 coordinate 1,737,496, forward strand.
CTTAATTATGTTCATACTCTAAATGTGAGAGAGGATTCTGCTTTCACTGGGTAAAATGAATTCCATCATTCATTAATTCTCTTGTATTAATTTAGAAGAGGATTTTATGTGCGGTTGTGGGAAAACAGCAAAACATACTTGCTTTTGTCAAGCTTGGCAGTTAATTTAGCAACCAGCACTTTTTGAGATCAGTGGCACTGGATGCTGCCCTTAATTCTGTAGCAGAAGCTGACATCCAGCATCCAACCATTACCAGCACCCCTTGGTGTCACCTGTGCTCTCTCTGCTGGTGTTTCTTCTGGCAGATCAGAGCTACTCATGACAGCCCCACTGTCTGCATCCCACCCTTGGCATTGGAAAAGCTTTCATAGCCTAAGGGCTGGTGTGGACAGAGCCTGTTCAGAAACTGTATTTAATAACCCTTCCTTCTCTGGGGCAACACAGGACGTGTTCTGAAGCATGTCAGCATGCATTCTGCAAGCTGAGTGTACGAAGCTGTTAGTGTGCTGTGGTTTGAGTGCGAGTTGAAGAGCTGTGTTTGACAGCAGGAATAGGCAGAAGCAGCTTTGCTTGATCAAGAGCAGAAAGTGGCCTGTGGGTGGTAGAGGATACCAATGAACTGCAGAGAGGAAAGAATGGTGTTATCTCACAGGCATCTATTCGTAATGAGGTGGGTTCGATGTGGAGTGTTTTGGGGTTTCCTTGGGAAATTTGCTCATAGTGTACTAGCATCTCCTGAGGGTGTTAATGAATTCACAAGTGTAAATTTTATGGTCTAAAATACCAGAGTAAAGAGATCTGATATAGGATTAATGCTCCAAAATCTCACCTCTGTTTTGTAACAGCAAGAAACTGTTGTGTGCTTTTAAGCCTCCATTTTCCTTCATGTTTTCAGGGCATGTAACCTCATATCTCATACTTTTTACAGAAAAATAAAGCTGGTCTGTGACTGTAGGAAGTGTTGCTTCTTAACTACTTTCCATTCATTAATTGACTTAAATTTTTTGTTCTTCATCATTCTCTGGTTTTGCAGGTGTGAGCTGATGGGCTTGCCAAAAAGCGCTCACTTTTTTCTTTCTTTTTTTTTTTTTCCCTAAAAATAAGTAGGGTGGGAGGAAGAAGTTTTGGCAGTATGAAAAGGAAGTTGAAACAAGCATCAGGGATTGAAGGGGATGGGCTGCTTTCCTAAAGGATGTTAGTGAGGAGCTGATGCTGTTCCCAGCACAGGCAGTGCTGTCATGGAATGGATCACGTCCCAACAGGGGCTGAACAGGGCAGGTATGCTGATGGAAAAGTCACTGTCAGCCATCCACATGTCACCAAAGACATGATTATTATTTTACTAAGAGAATCTGAATTTAAGATGCATACCATAGTTGGCATAGCAAAAGTTCAGGGTGAACATAAAGTTTCATTAGGAAATAGGACTTATAAATTATGTAGTTGATGAATAATAATATACAGTTTATTTTTTTATTAGAATAGTAATGCATCACCAAAGAAGGTGATGTAGTGAGTCAGGTTTAGGTCAATCCAGAAAGTCCATTCAGGAACAGAGGAGAGAGACAAAGACAGACAGACACACAGATACTTCTAACAAGTTCAAATGAAATGAGGACAGATATGGGTACTCCCATGATGCTCTTCAGGCAAGATGCCCAGGCTTGAGCTGAACTGGACCCCCTGGAGCCATGGAATTGGGTAGGACATCTCAGGTGTGGCCATCAAAGCCTTAAAAGTGCACTTGTGAGCCTGACTATGTGCTGTTAATTAATCACCCTAATTAGTTAATGTGCTCAGACTATTTAATTTTGTTAAATTGTGAATCTGTAGGTGCCCTGTAGCATGTGACAGAACTCTGCAGGATGCTGGTTTCACACCCATAACTGCAAAAGGCCTCAATGGCTGACAGGAGTGGCCTCAGGTGGTGATGCTCCTGTCCTGCTGTGGCTCCTGCAGTGGCACCTTCCAAGGGAACTGTTAAGTTTCAACAAGGAAAACAGGTTAACAGTGGGAACTTTATAAGGTCAAAGCACAGATGACTGGTTTGAAAACTTCTTTCAGTTCATAATCCAGCAGAAGGGTTCAATGGCTAGATATGTAGCAAAACCAGCCCTTGCCTTGAAAGAATTGTCATGATGCACTCCATTAAAATAACTCAAACTACAACTGTTTTATTTATGAATGAGTATTGAACACATAGGACTATAATGTACTTTCACTAAATGAATTGTACATTTTGATTGTTAGATATTTTGGCTTGGCTTTTCAGCAAGATTTCCCTTCTATATCATGGTGAAAGAAAAACAATGTAGAAATAAAAGCAATGTACATAGTGTATTATCATGATTTTCAGCTAGACTATTTGGCTACTGTGATACCCAGTTAAAGAAAATTTTATTGACTGACTTTTTCCATCCTCTATGAAGACAAAGAGACTCCTGGTGCCTTATGCATTATTGGAGTCACTCAAAGCAGCTGCCAATTACTTGAAGTCATGGAAACAATCCTTTAACTTTTGCTTGTTCTGTATAGCTCTTGCACAGTGCATGGCTTCTTCCTGCCAGAAATTCCCTAGATTTACTCTTTATAATTATTTTACTAATACATAGGGTTAATTGGATCCTGACTGGCTTTTTTTTTTTTTTT
>VZRH01004429.1:1744338-1776129 GCA_013397555.1 Urocynchramus pylzowi
TTTTTTTTTTTTTTTTTACTTCATTAAAGCTGTTTCACGTTCCAAGTAAAGAGAAACCTTACTTTCTTCTGCTGGTTCTATTTGAAGTAAGAATTTTAGACTCTGTGCTGCAGTCTTCACTGTGCCACGCTATGAACACCAACCAAGGCAGGGACAGATGAAACGTGGCTGAGAAGCTAACAGGATTTTGTCTGTCTTTTTAGCCAGATTGATTCTTCTTTGTTGCAAAGACACCTTAAGGAAAAAACAACTTTATAGGAGGTCCCCTATAACTTTATAACCCCCTGTTGTAGGAGGGCCAGTACTCCACACTGGCAAGTGGTACATTCTGGAGTCAGACTTTATTCAGAAGAAGAACAGCAGTAGCACATCAGTGGAAGAGGATAGTGCAGTGCTACTGTAGGGCTAGTAAGTTTAGAGTTAGAGTTCACTGCAGTGCTAGTAAACATTGCTGACTCAATATTGGATTTATATATGCTCCAATATGTACACATTGATTTTAAGTGGACTAAGTATTACATTTGGGGAATTGTAAGCTAATTGTCTAGAGAAAAAAATTAGTAACTCTGGTAACTAAAAAGAAAGGACTTCTATTTTAAGTTTTTTTTACTTAGAGTTTCATCAAACGTCCATGACTGCAGCTACTGACAAATGAGGAGGAGACTATTGAAAAGGGTAGGATGTGCTTCAGTTATACTTAGCAATTCCAGAGGGTAAGCACAATCAATGTTTTTTTAAAATAAAAGTAGGATCACCAAATATTACAAAGTTGCATGGTCTTCATTGGTTTGAGCTAGTCCTATGGAGGTTTTTCAGCTAAACTACTTTAAGCTGTTTTTCTGTTACTTTCCTGCAGTGCCACATTGTAAAGCATAATCATTTTTATTTTGCTAACCAGCAGAACTGAACAACAGAATTAAAAAAGCACAAGCAGAAACATTGATGTGCCAGCAGTGGTGTCTGATGTGTCCACAAATGTACAGAATTGGAAACCAAACTGTTTTTAACTATTAACATAAAAAGCTTTAATTGGGGAGATTGTGATCTGCAAACAGATAAAAGAAAGGGTGGTGGTAGAAGGAAGAAACAGCAAACACAATTAAGATATCTGTGCCATTAAATTTAGAGTCATTGGTATTTACTATTCATTTGCAACTTGGAGGGTAATATAAAGAGATTTAACAGCTGTAGATAGTAACTTTTATAGAGTCCTGGATGCACAGCTAGAATGATTACAACTGTATGGAAATAGCTGTTCTTAGCTCTGAAGGAAAAGAAAACAATAGATAAAAGATGGCAGACTGATGAAAGTGGTGTAACATTTTATAGACCTAAGTTCTCAAGATATTACAGTGCAATAGCAATATAAATCTTCTTTGGTATTTATTCTGCAGTAGACCAGCATTCCAAAAATGAAAAGAGTATTTATTAGCTTCTGTCTGTTATGGTATGTACAAACAGACTGCTAGTTGTGTGCAAGTATTTTGTGTTCACCTTATAAGCACAGTTGTTGGTTAATAGGGCTTAGATCTCCCTTCTCAAACATTCGTGACCTATTTGTTTCTATATTAAAGGTTATTATGAGGTAGAAGATATTTTCTTGTACTCCATGTCTAAACTTTTTTGTAGAAGATGTTCTTTTTTTTTTTTTTTCACTTACATAGCCTTGAATGGGAGCATGAGCACCTGTGTCTGTGTAAATGCAACTGCTGAGAGAAAGAGTGTGACTTCTTCCAGGTCTTAAACATCCTCATGAGCAGTCACAGCTTCTCAAGCAGTTCTCATTCCTTAGCAACCTGGCCTTGAGCACAGGCAGCTTAAATTCCTGTCTGGGGGAGACACTTGACAAATGTGCAACTATGCCTGGGACCACGTGTCTCATTTAAATATATTTATTCTTTGGAAATCAGCTCTTGCTGTAAAATGCTACAGATAGCCCTAAAGCATTAGACATTCATGTGTGGTGGTACCTGCCTTTTCTTCCTTTGCTGAGATCATTGAACAAATCATTAAGACTCTGGATAGGGATGCAGCTGGGGTCTGACAGCTGGGTCTAATACTCTTGAGGGTATCTGTGACCCTTTTTCATAAGTGGGATAAAATTTGCCATCCTGTCAAATTTTGTCTGAGAATTTCTACCCACTCTTACTGCTTATCAGCACAAGGCATATTCTGAAATATACTAATTTAACAACCAAGAAGTTTAGAAATGCACAAGTGAGGTGAACACCTTCCTTCATGCCTAGAGTATGTTAATTTTGTTTCCACTGGAGACTGCAGAGAGGCTGAGGTTGTTGTGACTGTTCCTTTACTTCTGTGTTTTGCTTTTTTCAAGTGGCCTTTTGCTGTCCCTGAAGAATATAAGTCTACCTTATTTTTTTGCCATCCCGTTCTTTTATTCCTTACCTCCTTCAGAGATACCCTGTTTAAATAGTACCTTGGGGAAAAATAGATAGTATCTTGAATTATTAAGGAATTTTTTGAGAAAAATCTTGAGAAATATGGTTTTTTTAAAACTTAATTATCCATAGAGAATGTCTTCCAATACATTCTTATTGTATAGTGGAATTTGGGATGGGGAGAAATTACTGTATTTATTCAAATTGTTTAACTATTTTAACTCTTCTTCTCCAGCTACAATAAAAAGATTTATGGTTCTTAACTTAATACCACTGAGAAATTTCTCTGGGGATCAGTGATTCCCTCACTCTGCTAAAAGAGAAACTCAGTTCAACAAATAAGGCAGCAAGTGTTGCTTAACCTTTATTGCAGTTGCGTTCCCTTTCCCCCAAACAATTAAAAGTGAAAGAAAACAATCTTCTGGCAGTGAGGGAGCCAGACAGCCAGTGCATTCTGCTGATTTGTGACTCAGAGCTGATACTTCATGTGTCTCTTTTGGTGTGTGAGAGGGGGTAATTCACTAGGAAGGAAATATGTACTAGACTTGAATTCACCAAGGGAATTTACCAGTTGGCTGAACACCGTATAATATAACATTAACTTATTCCTTCAGCTAGGATCCAAAGCAGAAAATCTAAGGAGTGTCTTTCAGAGGTACTAGTTCTGTGAGCACATCCTGTATACTTATGGTAAGAATTGTAAATGAGCATTAATCACAAGCCACACTGAACATGCAGAGTTGGACTGAACTGTGTTGTTTTGCTACTGCGCGTGAGCTCAGGGGCTGTGTCTCCCTCAGTCCCACACAGTAAGAAATGCTCCTGCTGCTGCTGCTCCTTGTCTGCTGCACCTCTTTGCACATGTCTGGTGTGACAGCAAGTTTTGAGTACTTCTGGCAATATCTTAGTGCTGATTTTGTCAGTTAAAACCTGCCCAGGATTCATTTCCTTACTTGCTTAGTCTTTCACCGTTAGAGTCTGGCTTTTGTCCTGAGCCTGCGCAGCATTGCCAGGCTTACACTACAGCCATGAGATCAGTACTCAAAAGTGAAATCAGCTCTGCTTGCAAGGTATTTTGGGACAAAAGCTCTGAATTTTGTTTGTTTGGGGTTTTTTTGTCAAGTTGTATTTTGTGTCATGTAAGATTATCCTTGAAAGCTCACACAGTATCAGATAAGCACCAAAACAAGTGCAGAAGTGACAACATGCTAGGGACAGGGCAGCAAACTCTCAGACCTGTTCAAGCAGCCTCAGAGCAGCCTAATTATTCTCAGTGTGCATCAGTGAAAGACAGCATGTGTCACTGGCCTATTAGCAAAGAATGAGTTTGAAAATACACATTACCCATAACACCAGTTGCAGTGAGGGAATGGGCTGAGGTCTGGGCACACTCCTGGGGGTACCTTGACTGAAATTCCAGCTGCTAAAAGTGAAGGGATGCTCAAGTTTATTTGCTTTTGTGGAATAAACAGGACATAATGTTTTTAAATAATTCATATTATTTTCATGAGGAGAAGTTGTTAATGAAATGCTAAGGCTGTGGTTGGCCTGTCATTATAGAATGTTGTTCATCACTAATTGAATACCTAAAAACTAGTTACTAAATTTTTCCTATATAACTATTTTGCCTAATTAGAACGAGTTCAGAAAAGAGCAACGTGTTTGGAAGCTACGGAAATTACTTCTGAGGAGATTAAAGGAATTAAAATTCATAGCCTGGTGTGCAGATGATTATTGGGGGAGGGGGGAATGACTCCTGAAGTATTAATGACAGTAAAAATATTCTTCATCTTAAAAATGGCAGAGAATGGATTGAAAATCCAGCCAGTTCCAAATCATGTTTGTTTATCAGGAGGAAGACATGAAGGTATCTCGTTTATGGGATTTGGGTTTCACCATGTGCATGTCAAGAAGCATGTGGAAATTAATTTCTCATGACCCACAAATTTGCTGTACATAATGGAATATCTGCCTATCTAAGCTATAAGAATGGATTGTATAGAAGGTGTGGTAAACCCTGCAAAGCTACTAAAGAAAAATTTGATCCCTGTAGCAGCATAACACAGTCAAAAGTGGTGTCTGAAGTTTTGTTGAAGGTTCAAGATTGTGAGTTTCTGTATTTTGTTGCTTCCCTCATTTCAGCATCTGTAAGAGTCTCATGATGCTGTGCTTAGTTGGGCATTATAATGATTCCTCAGGGAGTAGCTGCAACCCTCCTTTAACTTACTTAAGTGATAAGTCATTGTAAGCTTTGAGGGTTTGGTTTTATCCTAAAGCTGCTTTCCAGTTTGCCAGAACAGCAAAATTGCTGTAGCAGAAAAATTTCCATTGCATTCTATGGCTCCTCAGATATCATTGTAGGTTCTTGCATTAGAATAGGGCTGTGAGCCACTGTGTTAGGTGCTGAAAAACATCAAGTCATGCCATTTCTTTCAACCCCTTCCCCATTAGTATTTTTTTTACTCTCTCTCTTTTGTGAAATAATGGGAGTCCAGCTCACAAAAGCTTTAAATTTCCTGAACTATTAGTACCTATACTTTTAATGGCAGAATTAAAAAAAGCCCCTGAGAGTTTCAGAGTGAAAGCTCTGAATGAAAATAAAAAGAACAGAAATTTTAAAAAGAGGGAATAAAAAAGGCAATAAAATTCCTTTTATTTATATAATCTATAAATAATAGATTATTATAATCTATGTGAAGATTATATGCATTTATATCCCTGTATCCTCATCCATTACTTTTTCTTTCTTCTACTACAATTTATCAGGAGTAAACCTGTTAATCAGGTTTATCAGAAGTCACCTATATGTAGGTGAATTTCAGGCCCTACACTGAAGAAAAGAAAAAGTCTTCAGTGTCCATGTTACAACCCACTGCAGAAGGCATGTTCTTGTTAATAGATCTCTTGGGATTTATTAGAGTGAAACAAAACTGAATATATATATGTATTTATAAATAATTGCATAGGGTTTTTTTAATAATTGTAGGGTTTTTTTTAGAACAATTTGGCTGCAATGGAAAGCAGCTATGTAGCCATTTTGGTTATAATAATAATAGTAATATAAAATCTTAAAAATAAAATTTAAGGAAATGTAGAAGCGAAAAGAAAGAAAGAAAGGATAAGAGTAGACAGATATTACCACACCTGGATCCGTGACTGAGATTTGATTGTTGCAGTTTTGATGTCTGTTGGTTGAAGTGATGGTCCAAGTCTTGATCCATGGGGGATGGGGGAAGCCTGCAAAACACAAATTTCGGAGGGTTAGTGTACACTCAGGGTCAGGTGGGAATGTTTTGCACTGTGTGATGTAACACTGTGGATCACAGGGCACTTTGGCTGTTGCTGATGGTTTATGACACCTTCTAAGACAGGACAGCTCCCACTTCTGCAAGTCTGAGCCAGCTATGCTCCATCAGGAGGGATGAATACCCTCAGGTCTAAGTGTTAATGTCCTGGTACTTCCCTGGAAAGGAGTTTTCACTTCCAAGTCATTTGTGAAAGGGNTGTTGCAGTTTTGATGTCTGTTGGTTGAAGTGATGGTCCAAGTCTTGATCCATGGGGGATGGGGGAAGCCTGCAAAACACAAATTTCGGAGGGTTAGTGTACACTCAGGGTCAGGTGGGAATGTTTTGCACTGTGTGATGTAACACTGTGGATCACAGGGCACTTTGGCTGTTGCTGATGGGTTATGACACCTTCTAAGACAGGACAGCTCCCACTTCTGCAAGTCTGAGCCAGCTATGCTCCATCAGGAGGGATGAATACCCTCAGGTCTAGTGTTAATGTCCTGGTACTTCCCTGGAAAGGAGTTTTCACTTCCAAGTCATTTGTGAAAGGGAGGACACCGACATGATAAAAAGCACTAACTCGCCTTGAAGGATCTTCTTCTCATTGACCTCTTCCCATGTCTGGCTCCAAACCCAGCTCCTTGCTGAACAAAGGTTAGTTTGTCATGGCCATCCTCCCATGGTGGGTGTGCACCCCCTCTGCACCTGGGTGGTTTCTTTGCATGTGGTCAGCAAAGCACTCTGCCCTTTTTGCAAAAGGCCAATGACTCAATAGTTTTGAGTCATTAACCATTAACATTCCAGTCTCTCACGAGGTGATATGGACTAATTCTGAATATTGCATAAATTGGAAAGGTAACTACATGTTGCAGAGCTGTAGTCAAACCTGTGCATATTTCATCTGTAGTACAAGTCTAATTATATAGAGCTAAGAGACTAAATCAGGATTACAGAAATTTCTTTAATGTGCTGCAAACATGTAATAACTCATCTCTACAGGACAAATACACTCATTTCTTTAACAAGTACATCAAATGTAGAAATATGTCAGCCTCTTCAGCCTTAATTTATAATACTTTCTGGTTGCTATGGTGAAATAAAGTGCTTCACCTTTGGAAAAGCCAAGGAGATAAATAGAACATTTATTGTGCATGGGTTATTTTATATCAGTGTGCAATATAAGAAAACAGTTGCACAATAGTAATGTTCTTATGGTTGTGGTTAGTAATACATTTTTTTTCCCCTTTGGTTTAGTTGCTAACCACTCATTGAACCATAGAGAGCCAGAAACATCTGTTTTGAAACAGAGATGCTGCAGAGGATAGGTTGATGATTTTAAATTCATAGTTGGGTTGGAGGCTTGGTGATGAATATTCCTGTTTGTTACTAGAATATCAGCTTTTATTACTGGCATACATGGTTCATTTATTTTCTAATTCATCACCACAGGAAACACCTTCCCTTTCTTTAGGAACTCATCTGAGGTCATCTAACTGCATGGCCCATAAATACATGGCTTCCTAGATGTATGGGCACATGTGAGTGGATATAGTCATAATTTGGCTAACAGAAGATGACTGAATATGAAGCTGTAAATGCTGCTACTCTGTTCCATCATTTCTACCAGCTTGATCTGTTGGCCTTCCAGGAGTTTTTTATTTGCATTAATGAAGTGATTGATAATGGCATCCTCTTGCTTCAGTGTATAATTACAAAAATACTGGTGAAAGAAGAAATTCAACAAGTCAGACATTATCATGTTTGTTCCAAATGTGAAAAGACTGGAGAAGACAAGGGTTGTATAGGCAAAAAAAAATTGTGTTTTCTTATAAGCAAGAAAAGCATATCTTAGAGGAAGGTGGGTCTCTACAGCTAACACAGTTGTTGGGTGTGGTTGGCCCTTAGTAGTTCCATTTTACTGCACTTCTCCTGTGTAGATACACATTTGTGCTTAGAAATTTGGTAGTGGCCATTCCTGCTGCAGCAATTATGATGTAATATAAAAAAACCCCCAGGTCTATAGGCTGAAGACACAGTTGCACAATGTAGAGGTAATTTAATTTTTCAAACAAGCCAGTGGGCTTTGCAATAAAACAAACCAGAATTTGATTACTGACTATTACTAAATGTAATTTGACCTCATTTAGGAAACATATAGCTGCTCTGTAATCTTTTGCTAAAGCTTAATAAATAAAAATGCTACTTTTGCTCCCATGGACATTCCATTTAATTTACAAACCACTTGTACACTAAGTATTTTATACATATTTTTATAACATGCTGTATCAATTAGATTTTTTGACAAATAAATCCACCTGTTATATTATGACAGGAGTTAGCAATGGTTTTCTTGTGGGATTCCTTTCAGCTCCTGTTTTCAGATCAGTAATGGCAGCAGTCCTTTGATATAGATCAAAGCAAGAACAAAAGCTTAGAAGCAAGTGAGAGTCATAAGGTGAAAATGAAGAGAGGAAAAAAGAAATGAAATCCCATGCCATAGCCTAAAACCTTTATACAGCTATAACTACAATATTATATTAGTGTAATTTACTTCTAAGTATGAGACTGAACCTTTAGAAGCTTGGATATCATGTTTTCTTCCTTGATTACAAACCAGTGAAATTTGTCTTGCTTGTACAGATGTTGAATTTTTCCTTTCTCAATCTGTATTCACTTACAGTCATTAAAGATCTAGGGCACTTAGTGTAAATATTAAAGATGATATATGAAGCCTGACAAATTTAATCTTGCATAATTACACTCTACATTGCTCTTCTAGCTAGCAAATGTTTCCCTGCAATTCTGTCTGGATAGGTAATCTGCTAGTGCAGTATTGGGCTCTTGAGCAGCTGCAGCACTGGTGAGATGAACAATGTGATTCCATACATTAGTTTCATTTTTCTAAACATTTTATGAAAGTTACATGATGTTCTTTGATTACCTGAATCAGCTTACAAATGAGGTGTTACACTCAAAATTATTTTACCCTGAGACTAGTTCTTGAAAAGATACGTGTAAATTAATTTCTTCTCCTGGTGCTTGAAATGCTTTCTGGTAGACATAGTTTTCTTCTGCATATCAAAGATAGAAACTTTTCTGTGTCGAAAACTGCAGTTTATTGCCTATGAGTGAGTTTCTCACTGGTTAACTAATAGGAGGATTAAGTTTGTTATCCACCAGATAACTTTCCTAATGAGCTCAGATTTGGCATGAACAAGAAGCTGAAGATATGCCATTTATCTGACCTGTTTGTAGGTGCCCTTTCTGTGTTTATTTGACCATTTCATTCTCTTCTGGTTGTCTGACATGTCCCTCTGGAAGAAGAGAGTATAGAAAGAAGGGCAGCTAATTAATACTTCCAAATTTTGTTTCTATTTCTAACTCATCTGCAGTTTCCCTTTTCAGATACATTGGGGGAAAATATCAAATAGAGTCTAATGAACTGCTACTCCCAACCAATTAAGACAGGCATGCACACACATATTAATTGTAACACTGTGCAGATTTTAACACCTAGGAAGGCAGTAAAATTCAAGTCAATTAATGAATAGTAATACATCCTTGCCTTGAAAACAGTTCCGTTTTGGTCAGCCCCATTGTACATTAGACCACTGCAAATCCAGAATGTCTGCACAAAAATGAAAATTATTTTCAGTATAAAGAGAAAAGTCTGAAAAGACTGATTCTGTTTACAAGCAGATGTTAAAGAGAAAATATAGTGAAAGGACATTAAACACTTCAATTTATTAGGGATCAGGTAGGTTCTGTGTAAGAGTCATATGAAATTTGAAAAGATGAGGCATTTATAACTTCCAGTAAAAAATTCTTGTAAACATTAAAATAAAAGTTATTTAAGAGAATTAAGGAAGAGAGTTAAGGGAAATAAAAGAAAACACATGTCATTTTTCTTTGCTAATTACAATGACAGATATAATCAAAAATCAGGTAGTGACTGGGATTAGTATAAAAGAAGTGTGATAATACCAGATAATTTTGAAAGGACTAGGTAACCATATTAAGTTGTACGAAAATTTTATATCCTTCTATGCTAGAAATTGAATTCTTACTTAGTTATTATTTAAGTATTTCTAGAATTTAAAATTATTTTATTCCTTAGTTGTTTGATTCTTAGCATCCTGTTGTTACTCTTAAGCATTTGCTAATTCTTTTGATGTGTTAAATTAGTTGGAATTGTTTGCTTTTAAATGGCAGATTTTCTCTGTTCTTAGTCAACTTTGAAATTAATGAAATTTAATTTCCTATGTCTTAGCTTTAGAAATAATATTTCTGAGTGTTTTTTTTTTTATTCTTAGGAAAAATTAATGGTACTCTACAAGCATACAGCAATCAGTTACGAAATGTACTTAGTGCATAATACACTGTCTTATTTAAGGTGTCCTTTTTATATTATTTGCATTCCACACATTAATGATTCTATTTAAAATGGTTAGAGGAGCCAGTAATTAGTTGGAATTGTTTGTGAAAAAGTGTTGGGACTCCAGATTTGGCTCATTCTTGTAGATGCCACTAGTATAGACATATCTACTGTGTCCAGTTCAAAACTCACTTGGGATTTGTGCTTCCAGGTAATGTATGTCTCCTACAGCACTTTAGCACAGGTTCCTCTTGAATATTTACTTAGGAGAGAAAAATTTTATTTGTTTTTATGCAGAGGTCCTGAATTCCAGCTGAAGCTCTCTGTTCAACCAGGCCAATTGTCCTTCCCCCTGTCTCATCTTTTAGCACATAGGGAGCAGCCTCCTCCTGTGACTGTAATATTGCTTCCTTAGGGACTTCCAGCCTCCCTGGACTCCTTTGCCCTTTAGGACTGCCTCCAGCAGGATTTTCTCAACCTTATCAAGCCCATGTCTGTCCAGAAGTCCAAGATAGCCTTTCTGCTGAGGTTCCTCCAGAGTTTTCTGAGAATTTCACAATTTCACAATTTTTTGAAATCGTTTTATGAGAATTTCGCTTTCACAATTGCCATCCCTGAGATGGCCTGCAAGCACCCCATTACTCAGCAGGTCCAGTGGAATATCTCCCCCATCAGCTTCCTCACCAGCTGTGTCAGAAGTGATCTGCCACACACCAGGAGCCTTCTAGACTGCCCACTGCTGTGTTGTATTTCTAGGAGACATTTGGCAAGTTAAGGTCCCCCATGGGAACAAGGGCTTGCAATCATGATACTTCTCCCAGCTGCTTACAGAACATTTTGTGTCCCTCTTCATCCTGATAAGGTGATCTGTAGCACCTTATGGTCCCACCACGGTATCTGCCCTCCTGGCCTTTCCCCTGATTCTCACCCATAAACACTCCACCCTACTGTCACCATCATTAAACTCTAGATAATCAAGACTCTCCCTACCATGCACAGCTACCCCACTGTGTCTCCTTCCTTGTCTCCTTCAAATCTTAATGGAGAAGAATTTAAGGACAGTGGACGATGCAATGTCTACATGGGATAGCTTCACAACAAATTCTAGTACTTTTATTTTTCCCTCTGTGCACCCTAGTGAAGAACCACAAGGAAGTTTCTGCTAACTTAAATAAATGTATTGCTCAATCACCACCAGAATGCCTTGCAAAGTCAAAAATGAAAGCTGGATTTAGGGAAAGAGAACAAGCCAGAGTAGTGCTTGGGTATTATGTCATCCCCTGGTTATGTAAAAAATGGTGTTTCCTTTTGTATCCAGGAGGGATACATTATGGAAAAATTCTTTTTCTTTCAACAACTTTTAAAATTTGTTTGTACAGTCAATACAGGCGCCACATAAGAATGTTTTATTTGAATGTAATATTTGTCAGACAAATATTTGTTTTCAAATTATTGAAAAAAATAAGAACTGTGTAAGAGAAATTGCAATAGAGTTTGAATTTAGAAGGATAAGCATGCAAAGAGTTGCTGTACATATAACAGCATGTTATTATCTCCTTATTCAAGATTGATTAAATTTTCAAATGTTTTGGGGCATAGGATTTTTTTAATTGAACTTCTTCCAGAAGAATTCACATCTCTAAGTAATATTGATGTTTTAATCTGTTGCATGGCATATTGCAGGAAAGATTTCATGTATCGCTTCCTTCTCCTTTCCACATTGTTTATTATCCTTGCTGCTTTACTTTCTAGGGTTAAGGCTTGGAGACTCACAAATTCAGTGTATAGTTCCCCTAATTTAGAGAACTATAATGAGAAACAACAGGGAAAGTTTATTTCTTTTTTTAAGGAGGTATTCTCTGAAGTCAGTAATCAGTTACATTAATTCAAGTGGATGTTCTCAGCTTTTTTTTTTTTTTTTTTAATTTAAACATTCTTCTGTAACTCATTTGCTGGGCAGGTAGAATTGACCCCTAAAACTCATCAAATTCATAATTTTTCTCCCTTTCATCTTTTTTAAGAGGTCCAGGCCTTTCTTTTTGTGTGAAAGCAGAAAACAAAACCTTAGCTGTGTCTGGGACCAATTCTCCCTGGGTGGCTTTCTACAAGTGGGTTGGCACCTTCAGTGGTGGAGCAGAAGGGCCCTGATCCCAAAGTGGGCAGCTCAAGAACACAAGGTAGCCTGAACCTACTGTGTGAAAGGAGAATGGACTGACAGATTTCTCCATTTTGGTAATTTCCCCGTGAGCATTTATTAGAGATAAATATGGCCTCTTTCACTGCTTTAGTGTCAGTGTAGCATTATATTAGGATTATTGTTTCTGCAATATTGTAAACATTTGGTCCTGCTCCATCATTAAAGAAAAAGAACACAAATTTGAGAAAAAGAACAGCCTAAGAAGAAATAACCTCAAGGAAAAAATAGAAGTCAGAGATGAGAATGAGGTCAAGATTAACATGTCAGAGCCTTAAATGGAGAAGATTATATGGAGTACCTAGAAATTGTAAAGAGGAAGCATAATGTTACTTTTAAGAGGAGAAGAACTTAACAGGAAAATTTATCGAATCATTAATATGGAATATGAGGTAAAACGTAATGACATATTTGGAAGGTGCAAATGTGGGATAGTGTGTTTGGTTTGATTTGTTTTTACTGTGCTTTTCTCTTAAGACACTCTTTTAGCTTTACAGGTTAATGGGAAAGTGAACTGACACTCAGACTGAGAGCATATATAAATAATAGAGAACTCACAACATTCTAGTATTAAATACCCAGAAGTGTAAAATCAAAGAATATTCTTGCTTGTATATCGACTAGATATAACCTAAAATTAACTGAAGCACACACATGCATTTTTGAATGAATAAAATTATATAGATTCTAGAGTTCTGTTTATATTGTCCTTCAATGTGTACAGCCTTCAAGGAAAACCAAAAAAAAAGCTGATAATAAATTGTAGATTACATTTTCCTTTCTCTAAGTGGTAGCCCATAAACAATAGATTGTTAATGTTACAACTTGCTACACTAATTTAAAATTATAATGACTTTTTGAACAAAATTAGAAATACCTGAACTTCTTGATAGTTAGAAAATTTTTTTTTTTTCTAGTCAAAAGGGCTTAGCAACCTGAGTAGTTGATACTGGACATCATTTATGTAATATTTTTTAGTGCTAGAACATATATTTTAATTAATAAAAATGTCTAAAATATTTTTTCTGAGGCTTCCCTTTACCTTATTGTTGTGCTTTGCTTAGCAATGGACAGGATTTATTTAAATTTTTGGGATGTGCACAAGGGTAAGCATTTAGGCATAACCTTGTATTGGTTATGCATGTGCTGTATAAATATTCCTCAGAGCGTATTCCTCATACTGGGTACCCAGTTAATGTACCTTGGTAATCACATTAATAAACACAGGACAGTGGGTTTTATACAAACTATCTAATAAATCAGCTGGGATTCTTTTCTCCTGATGTGTAGCCTGGGCAAGATCTTCCCCGGAAAATGCTGAATACCCATTAATGTATACCAGAGTTTGGGGTTCAGCACGTCTAGGTTCATGTCCTGAGGCAAAAAAAGCACTGTTTTGTTTCTTAATCAATAAAGAATACATTCTTCCTGGCTGTGGATCAGGAGTTTGGGCAGTGCATGTCTCCTTGACAGCACTATATTTTGCTAGCTGGCGGCACTGATCATGCTGATGTGTTTTTCTTTAATTTCTATTCTCACATTCAGTGAAGATTTAATTAGACTCTGGTGATGCTTAAGAAGAGGAAGGGGCAGCATTTCTCTGATCATTGTTCTTTCTAATGCAGAGGGCGGTAGTTTTCTGACACGCAGCATTTAGCACGTGAAAACAGATGTCTGTCTTTAGCAAACTGTCGTTTCCCAAACTTAACAAAAAAATGGTTCTGAGAGGAGCTGGGGAAAGGCAGTGGAGCTGGGCAGAGCTGCAGCGTGTGGGTCAGCCCTGAGCGCCGCTAGCAGCGTGCTCCCTCGTGCAAGTTTCCAGAGAGCTTTTCTTCTTGGCACTGACACAGCCAAGTCTCCTGCTCGGCACAGATGTTCCTCCAGCAGCTCCCAGTAACGCTGCTCCACGGATACAATGTCATACCCAGAGGTTCGTGGTCCACCTCAGCCTTCTAGGAGGACTCGCTACTGATGAAAGCAAAGGCTCAGAAAAGCATGAGATGCGGGGCTTTCTCTGATGTTTTATCTCGGCTAGAGTGGCTGCTGAACTGCCACTGCTTGGTATAGTGGTGCTTTACACCACTGCAAATTTCTTCAAAGCAAACTCTTGGTAAAATCCTCTAATTTCCCTCTGATTGCAAACCGGTGTGAAGACTGGAATGATTTGCCTGTTGGAAGAATGTTGACTCTCGAGTGGGAGTCGGAGGGACTGCAAACAGTGGGTATTGTTGTGATTATATTTGCATCTCTGAAGCTGCTTCATTTGCTGGGACTGATTGATTTTTCAGAAGGTAAAGTGGTCACTCACAGTTCGTGCTGTTTGTAGGTTTGGTGTCTGATCTGCTAAAATAGAGAGCATCAGCTGTAAGGGCTGTGAAATGAAAAAAAAGTGAAAATAACAGACTAAAACCCCTGGTTTGCTTCTGTTGCTTTTGCTTTGTTATTGAAAACAGAAGTAGATGCTAGGATAAGATTTTTATTTTACAATGCATTTACAATTGTGAGAGGATGTTCATTTAAAAAAAGACTAAAATAGTGAACAAAACAACTGTCAGTTGCCTTTGAAAGCTGCTCAGTGCCACTGAACTTGATAGATTTTAGTTCAGTTCATGTTTAAAAAATGCTTTGCTCTTCTGATTATGATGCAATTAGAGTTTTCTTCTTTAAAAGTATCTGTGTTTTAAAAGTCTGTTTCACAGATAAATGCAATACACTGTTATTGCAGGATGAGCTTTAGGATCAAGCCTGCTGTACTTTTTTTAAAAAAGGCATAGATGCCAACATTAAATGTGTGTATTTAAAATATATATTATTAATATATGTTTTAAAATTCCTGTTGCTTGCTCAAAATCCTGTCTGCTCTCTATTTTATGGGTCATATAATTTCATCTACTCCCAAAGAGGACTTCGCATTAGTTTATTAGGACTTTTATTTCTATAAAAAGTGAGGGGTTTTCCACGTTTTATAGAAATAAGCTATTTCAGGTCAGTTATAACTGAGATTTTTTTGCTGTCAACTTTTCAAGTTTTCCACAAAATGTCTACTCAGTCACTGAAGCCCTTGCTCAAAAAATACTTGCTTTTGTCATTATGTTTGCTCATGTCAGTCCAAACCAGTCCTTTTTGCTGGGTAACTGCTTTCCGTCAGAATCACACAGCCAAGGGGAGCACTCCAGTTTTCTGAAACATTAACTTTTCATCATAGAATAGGATCTTTGATGGATGTAGATTCACATAATCACCTCATAAAATTGTTCAGAGTGCTGATAAAATTTGAAATCTTTAGCACTTATGTAGTCACGGAACTATTGAAATAAATCATCTTTCAAACGGTACGTGGTAAGAATATATATTTGCTTTGTTACAATATAATGTATTGGTTATGGAATTACTTTTTCAATTCTAAACAATGGGTAAGTTACACCTCATAGCAGAGCTTACTTCTGGGTTTTTTAACACCCTGGATCTGTAACATTTGTGACATGTAAAAAAAATCATTGTGGTTATGGATTAGCTTCAGATTTATTACATATGGTAACAAATAGGGAAAAAAGGTTGAAATGCAATATTGATTTTTTTAGCATATGTAGACTTAGATCCTTTTCCTGATTTCTCACTGGTATTGCCATTAAGTTTGTGGGAAAAGTTTTTATGTGATTTCAGCTCTATTAAATGACTTTTAAAAAAAATCCTCCTGGTACAAATTACACTGATTTTAATAATAATAATAATAATAGTAAGTTCAAGATGATCTATCAATTGAAGCACACCTTTTTGTTCTAATGCACCTATTAGTGTCATGGCATTTCCTCACATGATAATAATCTCACTCAAAAGTACCTAGCAACATAAACCAATCCCTATATGTAAAAAGGTTAAACTTTGCAAGGTACAGTTGATTTATTTATAATTGCAGTGTGAGTAACTCTGGTGACTTGAGGGATTTCCAGTTCCCCTGAGGCTGATACGTGCTTATCAACTTTTCCATGTTTGGGTACCATCACTACATTAAACAAAAATTCTGCCCCAAATGGTTATGGGATATTTTATAGGGGAATTATTCAGAACTAGTGATTTATTGTTTACCTACTGAATGCAAGGAAAGGTTTTCTGTTCATATCCAAGGAGAAGTGCATTTGAACTGCCTTCATTGATCTGGAAACCAAAATAAGCAATGAGTCCTCCCCATGTACCACATGCAGGCAGGTCATGGGTCATATGCTGAAGCAAATCTTTTCCCATAATTAGGCTTTCTGATTCCTTAACATGCCTGTCTTAACATCCTTGATACATTGATTTATACTGCAAATATCACTGAAACAAATGACAGCATGCCTGATATTTGCTATTACACAGCAGAGAAGACAGATCAAGGATAAATCCTTGGTTGCTAACTTGCTGCAGCTCCACTGATTTTAGTGCAGTTATGGTGAGGAAGAGCCTGATTTGCCCTCACTTCCAGGAGAAAACAGGAACCCAGTCAGTCTGCTTAGTTTTACTGAATAAACTGAATCACAGAATTAACTAGGTTGGAAAAGACCTTTGACATCATCGAGCCTAACCTATATCATTACAGTGTTCAACTATTGGCAGGACAGAGAGAAACCTGATTTTATCCTGTGTCCCAAACTAGGGACTATTTTATTCTGATTCATCCATTCTCTACTTTCCAATAAGTAGAAAACAGACCAGAATGAAGATAAAGCTGGCTTTACTGGAGCCAGCCAGCTATTTCAGTTAAAAGGACAGAATTGAATCAATACAACTTTTAGTAGGAGAGATTGAAACTCCCCTTTCCCTCTCCTTCCATTACTTTGAGAGTAGTTTGACACTGACCATTATCTTCCCTCCAACTTCCTTGCCTGGAGCTTTTTCTGCTGGGCAGCTTCACTTCAAAGCTTTTGTTTTGTTACTCAAGCTGGAAGGGGAGGAGAGGAGGGAGATCAAACTGAAGCAATGGATCAGAACAGGGCCAGGCTTAGAGGGAATTCATCCACCAGAAACTTGGAAGGGAGAGAAGGCAAAAGGAAGGATTCACTTTGCATTTCTGTGTCCAGAACAGCTGTCAAGTAGTAGCTATGCAGAGAGATTATCTAAACATGTGTAGGCAACTTTTTAAAAATCAGGGAACTGCATAAATCAAAGTCTTTGAAAGGACAAAATCTATTCCTTTTCCTACATCATGCACTGATTGTATCTTGAAATAATAACATCTCTTGCAGAAATGTTTTTCTTTTACTTGTGAATAGAATCAGCCATCATTGCAATCTATTTTAGACTCCCTTATTCCTTATTCCTTACACTAATCTCTAGCAGTCTCCAGAACTTGTTATCTTTCAAATGCTCATTCAGCTATAAATGCCATGTTTGGCATGGGAATGTCCTATGAACTCCATGTCTTTTGGTTGGTAGGACTCACTGGTGTCTATGTGTCTTTAAACTCAATGGGCTATCAAGGGTAAGGTTAAAATATTTGATCCTTTGTTTCTCCTATTCTGATGCAAAGAAAAGAGAAGTTCACTTGTTGTTACCAATGAACATATTTGGCTGCAAAATCAGCTTTGTGAGGAACTAGTTTGTTGCTTTAGCTACAAACTGGAATTTGGTTCAGGGGGTAAATAGAGGTAGTTTTTAATAGAATTAGTTTTCTGCCTTAGGATATATCTGCTCTGTGCAGGTACAGAAAGATTTTTTTTTCTATCTAATCTAATCTGGATGGACAGAAGTCACCTCCAGTCCAAAAGTCATGTTAGTGAATTTATCTGTTCTGTCACACAAACAGCTAAAATGTTGCCTCTTTCATAGTTCAGATACTGTAAAAGCACAGAGAAGATGTTTGGTCTGTCTGCAACCATCTGTGTTAACATGTTGTTAGTTAACCCTACAGCTTAGCAAAACCATTAAGGTTTAAAATGTTGTCTCAAGTACAGTATGACTCTCACCCTTATGGGGAAAGACATGCTGCTGAGAAATTCTCTACTGCATCATATTTTCTAAGAAAAAGAACACCAAAAAGCATGAGAGTTTTCTCCTTCTCTGCATGTGGCTGACATTAATGAATATAATTTGAATGTCCTCCCCATCCACTGAAAGCTGTGTTACAAGTCCAGCTTCCAACAGAATCTCCTGTGCTGCTCCCTCTCCTGTATAACTTCTCTCAGCTAAATGGGGTCCACAATAAACAGAAAGGCAAAAATGTGCCATGCAGCACTACCTGTCCCATTGCCTTTTCTCAGCATCTGCTTATAACCTGTTCTCAGAAAGATGTTCAGTTAACATGTGGTGAAACAACCACCTCCTACTTGTCTTTTTTTCGTCTCCAGGCCATGCAAAATTGACAGAACTACTTTATTCTGAGTAACCCAATCCTCCTTGTAAACCTTGACAGACATTCTGGATTCAAGGTCTCTAAAGGAGAGTCAGTCTATGGAAGTATCAATAGATTGCACAGCAAAGAAGAGTTACTTCAGAAAACCAGATGTGAAACTTCATTCAGTTGCTGCTTTAAATCCAACCTTGATCCAAATAGATGTAAAAACTGAGGTGTGAATTTCAATATGCTCATTTATATAGATACACTTCTGTATGTTTATGTTGGATGCAAGTCAGGCTGTGAAACTTACTGAAACTTGTGACCATCTTAATACCCAGCCTCAGGGTAGTAGATGATGTTCTATTTACTCTTCACCTATCCTCAAAAAGTAGACTTCTCCAGGCTTGGAAGAATGGTTATGTTTAGAAAGCTATGTCTTGATTAACCTTAACATTATTATATTGGAAGTGAAAATTTTACTTTGTTTTACTTTCCTTTTAGTTTAGCGTTTTTTCTACCTAGACCTAATGATATGATGCACAAATCACATAAAACTGTAAAATAATGTGCTTGGTAAAGAACAGCAAAAATCATTCTTTCATTCATTCTTTTCTCAAAATTAGAGAAATCAAGATTTTATCAAAATAGGAATAAAATGGTATAATTTATGTAAAAATTTTTTAGGAAGGGCCTGTTGGTTTATGAAGATCTTTTCATCAACTGCTTTCCATGGACATTTTCAAGGAATTTTAACATCCAGATCAACTAAATCACTGTGGATTAGGTCACTTTTGATCCACATCAGTCTGAATTAAAAATCTAGATGCTGTGTGAAAAATAGTGAGAAATGTGTAAGAGCTGTTAAAAATATTACCAGGATGTGGTAATATCATGTGGGAGTTCACAGATACCCTCTATCCTACAGGATATTTGCCTTCTAGCTTGGGCAGGGCTCCTTTTGGCCTCACAGTTCTGGGAGAACCCTTCCCCACAATCATTAGATCCTCTACTTTGTAGTCTTGATTTTTGTTTCAATAAAGTATTCATACTAATAGTCATTTTAGATTGACTATGTGCAGGTAGAGAAGATTCCCCTTGTATTCATCTTTGCAAAGGTAGAGTTGCTCTTGAGCATCATTTGAAGCTTCTGAAATTCTGATTATTCATCTGAAGGAGGTTATTTATCGAGATATGTCTTGGCTGTTTCTGGCCAAAATCCATGTATTTTGAAAAGAATGGAGGTATTTTCTCACAGATTATAAATATGTTCACCCAAAATAAAGGTTGGTGACATATATTTGATACCTGCAGCAAAGTCTGCATTTAACCACCTTGCATCTCCAAGTACAGATACCAGGAGCTTCCTACACCATGCCCGGATTAAGCATTTTCCCTGTACTCTCTGCCATTGCTCCATGCCCAGGCTGCTTTTAAAATGTAGCTCTGGATAAAATACTTCATTTTAAGATGACAAAAATTTGACATGACAAAATATGCTTCTGAAAAATAATGACACTTGTTCAGCTGAGTATAGGTGTGGAGAGAAAAGCATTGCCTACTCTCTAATGTACTGTAGTGCTGAGAATCTAGAAGGCTTTGCTGTTGGAATAAGATATTTACAGACATGAATAATCATTGCCTAAAACTCTGTAGAACAAAATTTAATATACATAATGATGGAATGACTGAATGCAAAAAAATCCATAATAATTACTGATTAGAAATAATGCAGTCATCTTTGGATCTTAAATTATTTGTTCCATTTTTGATGCATTTTTTGATCAGAATTCTTTGGCCTTTTATATTAATGAGATATGTGAGCTACTCAGTGATTTTGTAGGGATTTAAGTATCTGATTATGTGTAGACCTATTTGAAACATTGAAATTTACAAAGCGACTGAATCTGTTCTAGTAATGCAAAAATAATAGCATAACTTGGAGATACTATGCTACAATTTTATTGTCTAGTATGCATTTTAGCTTATAAGAAAAATACTTACAGAATTACCTTGGGGAAAACCTGCAAAAGCAGCCATAAAGCTCATTTTGCATTCTCATCTGTGTATCTGCTTCATGTCACTAGAGCAGTATGAAGAAGCAGAAGTGAGACCATTCTGTTTATAGAAGTGAAGTATGACCTTCCAAAGTCTAGTTGGTGAACTTTTAGAAATAGGCCAATAGTAGTTTTATTGCATGTGTGTGTCTATTTGTGCACATTTCATGAAGAAAGAGGTATAATCTAAAATGAAAACTTTGTCTACCAAATTTTAACAGTAAGTAACTTTTAACAGATAAGATATCTCAAGAAAACAATTATAACATGGAAGGTCTGACATAGGTACAAATAGGTCATTGTAATGTTTCTTGTTAAAAAAAGCCATTACTGATCAATGTCTGTAAATTATGCTACTGCTAAATAATATATATTTTAATGTTAAAAGGGTAGAATACAGTTCAGATTGATTATTTTATAAGTGCTTGTAAGTAGATGTATAGATTCCATATGTGCATTTGACCGATTTTTTAATATATATAGAGGAAGAGACCTTGACCATTTCTGATAGATATCTGCCCTTATTTTGAGAACATTTTCAGTGTTCCACTAATCACTCAAGAAAGAATAAGTTACATCATAATGAAAAAAATCCTTGTTTAGACAACACAGCTTTCATAAATTAGAAGGAAGGCTATTGATCACTGAAATGAGTCAAACCAAACCAAAGTGCAACAGTTTAGTGACTGTTTTGTGATGCTGCCAAAGCAGGCTTGTTCCTTGCAGCTAGAACTGCTGGGCTTGAAGTGGCAGAGTGGAATTAGAGAAATTTAAGAAAATATAGTTGAGAAGAAAGGGCAAAAAGAGTCTAGTTGGCTTAGTGATCAACCACCAAATGAATAAGTAGCAAGGTAAAGAGGGCCTCAATTTTTTTTTTTAATAAAATACAAAAGTTAGGAAAATAATTAGGCTAGTGAGTTTCAGAGAATTAGATTTCTATATGTCATATGTCAAACACATTACATTAGAGCATATACTCCTGAGCAAGTAGTGGAAATGTAGCAGTCCCTGCTCAAAACCAAATTTTATTTCTGAGTGAACTCCTTACTAAGCTGTGATTCTTCAGACAGTCTTAGCAACAGAGGGGCTAGTTTCAGCCTAGATATATCTGAAAAATGCAACCATAATGTTTAACCTGTGTTCTAGCAGTTTGGCCTGTATCGTTCGTGTACTGTAAATATTTTAGATTTCTTTGTTTCTCAGTAAAGACAGTGTTCTGTGTTTTACACATCATGATGAAATTTGAGCTAAGGCAAAATGTGCATGTTAAAATTTGTCTTGCAAAGTTGTATTTCTGAAGAAATTATCTGAATTTCTTCCTTTGAGACAGTAACAGGAGAACATCCCACTTGGTGTGAAATAACACTCCTGGGGAAAGGTATCACTTTCTACAAGTGGTAGAGCAGTGGTATTCTTTACATTGACATACTTACTGCTAGTTCCTTTTTATAAAAAAGTTCCTTTTTATAAGAATACTTATGATTAATATCCTTAGACTATTAGCTAATCTGCAATCAGTGTTTCTTCTGTATTTCTCCTGTAGTTTGAATTGTTTAAAGTTTCTTTATTATTTCCCTGTCAGACAGGTACCAATTTTCAGCAACTTTAATTACATAGTTAAAAGAATCACAAATAAATAGACAGCTGGGTTTGCATTCAGGAACTCTCATTGTGATTTCTTTCCTTTTTGACATTAGAAAATCTAGAAAATGGTAAAAATTATACTGGTTAACTCATGGGTTTTTGGGAGAATTAGTAGGTTAAAAAAGTGGCATCCAATGCTAAAGTGCTGAGGCCATATGATGAATATTGAGAGACAGACATCAAGAGATTTCTCTTAATCTCATTGTCAAAACCCAGGTTTGAAACTTGAACATGATGAGTGATAATAGCTTCAAACTGTTGAGACATTTTAAACCAAAAAATCACTCTGAATCTAGATAGAAAAGTGTTTGCATTAGTCAGTACCCAAGACTTCTTGTTTTTAACTAGGAATAGCATGTATTTTCTTGTTGAGAAAGCAGGTAGTGTCATCTCATATTCCAATAAAAAGGTGTTTTAGAATAAATTACAATAAGATTTTGACTGTAGTATAGTGAGTACCTTATGTTGTACTCTTACACACGATCTGCAGTTACAAATGCTCATATTACCTATTCTTCTTAATACAAACCTTGCAGTTTCCTCTTTGTTATGAATAATGTATTTGTTTGAACTCATATATTTATATGTATAAAGAAGTATACACTCCTTTATGAGATACATAGCACATAGAATGCATTTATACATATATGCAATGAAATATGTATGGGAAATGATTTTAGATTTAAATTTATGGTGTACTAAGTGCAGGTAGATGAATGTAACATATTTCAAAGGCTGAAAATTAGGAAAAAACCTTAGGTGGTTGTTTGAAATATTTCAAATACAGAGCTTATTTCTAAGTCTCTTACTTCTGTGAATAGTTTTTTAATACAACAAATTTGTAATAAAAATGCATTTTTAATTTCAGCATGAAGTGCTTTTTATTATTAAAGTGTGGCATTTTCCTATGGATTCCATTTTTCCATACATAAGAAATAGAATTAACTTTAATTTAAAATTGCAAAATAAGTTATAAATAATTTGAAAGACATTTTTCTTAGTTTAATGTTGTATATAGGGTTTTCCTTGTTATAGTTCAATAATGATGCTCTGCAAATAAATTTTTATCTGTTATATTTCAATAATAAGTATATGCCTCAACATTTCTTCAGTTTTTTCTCCCTCTGGGCAGTTTTTGTCCTCATTACTGAAGTCACTAAATGGAGCCAAATCAGTTAACTTGCAGTAATCATTTTGGGATTGGATTCAGCCCCTCATCCTTGGGTAGGTCAGAAACCTGTAACTTTTCTACTTGTTTTTCTCAGTCAAAGAAGTCTAATTCATTGTAGTAAATACAGAGCTTCTAGTGTATAACAGAGATTTACATATGCCCATCACTTTATGCTCTCAGAATACTGAGCACAAAACAACATTCCAAATACAGCAACCAACACAAAAGTGTAGGCTGTTTTTGTAGAAGCAGAGAACTTCTGTGTATTACCAATAAATGGATGCTTCATTGTGTGCCCATATATTACCATGAATTTGTGCTTCTAGCTTTTTTCCAAATGGAGGCAAAATTGCTGAAAATAATGTCATTAAAAGCTTTTATTCAGATCTCTTTTATCTGTGCCAGGTTAAACTTGTATCTCATAGACGAATGCTTGAATAGAATTATCTGAAGTATTATAATTAAGTAAAATCCTGAGTAGCAAATTCTTGCTCTTATGAATTTTATTGAATGGTGCAATTTGGCATTATTTGTATAACAAGATACAATTCTATTGGTTATTATTTTAAAAATTAGATTTTCTGCCTAAAAGCTTTACAGTTCAGGGCTATTTCTCTTTTTACCACTTCAGAAGCAGCCAGAGAAAAGGCTGGCAACACAGGGAGCAGCAATCTTATTTCGAGTTCTCTGCTGCTGAGAAGGAACAAGGAGCAGCAGGTCAATATTTATGGCAGCTCATACTTTCTGCACTCTGCATCCCAGTCCAGGATCTCTGATGGGAGGGAGAGAGAGGAGATTCAGTGCAGTGTCCACATGAATAGAATGTAGAACAGAGTGAGTTCTCCAGTCCTCCAGAGTGTTGAGGAGGTGGCAAATGAGGTAACATTTGCATGCAACAACATGACTAAGTATGAGAGTTTGTGCTCTAAAGATAGGTAAGCCAAGGCCAGAAGCATTGCAATGGATGCCCATTTTTAAGGAGGGCTTAGAATATAATGGGTTAATTCGTTAATCACAGCATGGTTTGTTAAGGACCTGATGATGTTAGCAGCCTTTTAAGAGTGAATGAAAACAAGAACAAGCATGGGGTGGGGGAGGGCAGATACAACACCAAAGAGTTAAACTGTTTAGGATTTTCTGTGCTTGCCATTTATCCAGGGAAGTATAGTTATTCGCTGTATTGGGTGATAAGTGAGCATTTGAAAACCAACTGGTTTTGAACAAAGAAGCCTGGCAATGCAGGACTACAAATGAAGATGCTCTGTATTTTAGAAGACTTGAACTATGAGTTTTGGGGCAGATCTCAGAGGAAACTTTTCAGCAAATGAGGCCACATCTATTCAGTTCCTAGATATTGATCTTTGTGACCGAGTTTAGACACCTTCATTTGAAAATGTAGCTTAAGCACAAGTGATTCTTTGCATGCTATTTATCCTCAACATAAAATCATTTTCTTTTTGATTTTTTTTTTTTTTTATATTGTATGATCAGTCTCTTCATGGAGATGAATCCAGACATGTCTAAATCATGGGGTTTGATGTGAAGTGTAGTGGCTCAGATATCCAGGAAGCTATTTGGAAAGTACATTAAATTACTTCACACTGAGAGAACAGTTTTTATAGTCTTGGTTTATGAACAATCTCCCTCATTCATGTTTCAATAAAAACTAGTCTTACCCTGCAGGAAGTATGAAGCATTATTTAACACCAAGTGATTCACAGTGTGTTACTACTGTACTACACAGTTGTACATTTCTGAGGAAAAATTAACTTAATAATAGTTTTATTACTTTAATCCCATGGTAATTGAGTTCATAAATTCTTGCTTTGCAATGTATTTGAGAATGGTTAAGGCAGTGTAATTTTAAAAATTGTTGGAACTCTGTGTTATCTCTAACTGTATATTTTAAAAGAAAAGTTTATTAATATTTTCTGTTGCTTCCTTTTCAGTTGTGGTCTTTTTGCAAAACATTTCTCTAAGCTGAAACCTTAGTTCCTGAAAAATTATATGGAGGATTTTTGCTAAAGGTCTTCTTGGCAAAGGAGAAAAAAGAAGAAAGTTAGCAAGTTAGGACTGAGGTTTTGCTTATTTTTCTTTTATGGTTATGTAGAGAAACTGAAAACACAAACTTTTCACAGAACTAAAACTCAGGAATTCATGGGTTGATAGGAATGTGAACTGAGAGAATACAGTAAGCCTTCACCTGACTTAATGCTTTCTGATTATCTTTTTTAATATCCATTTTACTATTTTAAATATTTTACACTTGAATCATGTTGTTCATTCCCAATGCTTGCAAAAAAAAAAAAAAGGAGTAAATTTCTATATTCATACCCTAAATGTATTTCTTTAATATAAATTTATCCTCTCATCATCCTGAGAGTTTGCACTTTTCAAGAGTGTGTGGAAGGTTTAAAAGCAGACAAAAGTGCCAAGCTCTCTTAAAGCTGGAATCCAGATAAACTCAATAGTGGACACATTCTAACTGAAAACATTCATGTGACAACCCATCTCTTTTGAAATTTTCACCCATGTCTGTCTGCCTTAATATATTAGTAGGGCAGAAATCTCTTTAAAAATAATTCTGCTAAGCTAGTTACATGTGTTAAGACACAGGTGTTTAAGGCCTAAAAGTAGATAAAAGTTGGATATCTGAACTTCCTGTCCTTCTGTAATGACATGAATTGCACTCTGGTTTTTCATACTGACAGATATGTGTGTATTTCCTCTGGCACATCTTCTTTCCCAACTACTAAACATCCTGTTTTCAAAACATTGCTTTACAATGACAACAGAGGGCAACCTGAGTTATTTGTATGTATGGTAGTTTCATGATAATTAAAATGGGCTCCAGACTGGGTATGCTTTGGGGAAGCAATTAATTTTCCTTGAATTATCATATCTTTAAATGTGCAAATGTCCATTAGGTATATGAAATTAATAATGTAAAATGATATATTTAACAAATTAAGGTGGTCATGCTCTGTGTGTAATGAAGAAAGCAAACACACCACATATTTGCTTTCCATAGTGCTATGATCATGTTCTTGCAATTGATGTTGGGATTTTCTAAAAACAATTTTTGTCTGCAGATAATTTTTCATTTTAATTGCAAATTTTCCTGCACATACACATTGCACACCCTTAGTTCCCCACCACCAAAAAGGCTGGTATGTGATCATATTTTCAGCTGATTCAGCTTGTTTTGTGGAAGATCAGCCAGCACTAAATGCTCAATAACTGTATTTTACTTAGTGTCTGTCAGTTGGTGTGTTTGACACCAGTTATCTATTTGTCATTCAACAGGATAGAAAGTATCTCTGAAAGTGCTATTTTAAATTAGAATTGAAAGCTTAGGTTTTTTCACTTCAATCACCACATCTGTCATCCTGCAGTCCTCAGAAATGCCGTGTTTGTCAATTGGAGTGAGAGGAGGGTGGGAGCAACCTCTGAGTAGCTCAGTGTTACCTCATTTCTTGTCTTCTGTGTTCTTTAACCAACACATTAAAGGCCAAGTTGTTATACTAAAGTGAGAGCTAAAATTAACTTTAAAAAATGCATTTCTTGATGTTATGGTAGCAGATACTGTTTTATTTCAATCAATGAATAACATACCATTTGTTGATGCTACATGTTTTATTTTTTTCCCTTACCCTCCTAGAAGTAGTAGGACATTAAAAATTAAATAGCAAAAATGAATTCCAACTTTTGTGATTTACAACCATTGCTGAAGGGGACAGATTCATGAGAAAGACTGGGCTGGGATTAACTAAAGTGATTCTCCTTCAAAATTATTATGACTATATGATAAGGTGCTGGATTATGAAGGTGTGAATTTGTGATATGCAGTGGTTGTGTAGTAAGTAAGTAAGTAAGTAAGTCCTGGTTAAGCAGGACTGTTTGTCAAATAAATGTCAAAAATATCACATGACAGTCCCATAGTTTAAGACTATATTTCAAAAATCTATTTAAAATGAAGTTGAGTCAAAATGATCTGAAGGTTGCCTATGGAGCTCTTTAATGGTGATTTATTTTGTGGTTGTACATTGTAATAATAAATAACAAAAAGCTTCCTAGAGCAAGAGTGATCTAAGTATTCAAAATCTTAGTTACCAAGACAATATTCGTCCACAAATTCTTGAAACACCTCTAGGGACTCTATGTAAAAAGGAAGGAAAGAAACTATGACTAATTATTAATCTCCACAACTAAACTGGTGTAATTAATTGAAAAATAATGGTAACTGTCAAAGCAAACTAAAAAGGTACAATTTCTGCCAATATTTATTGGATTAGATCTTCCTGGCTTTTTAAGTTGGGTACTGCAGTGGTGCTGCCTTGTCTTCTGATAGCTGTGTTCACAGGCTGGGTGTACACAGCAGCACAGTCCTCATTTAGAGCTCCATCTGACCCGTCTTCAACCTTCAGTCTAATACTGGCTCCATGGGACAGACAGCCTCCCAGACCACTGGCCTGGGAGCTGTGGCTATGACAGTGCCTGGCGTGTTAGCAGGGTGTGTTGCTCTGGAGACAGACAACCTCTTTCCTCCCCTTTCCCTATGTGTATTTAAAATACACTCAGTGCTATGTACACATCATCAGCAAAGCAAATTTCAGACAGCAGAGACTATGAATAATATTTTCAGTGTAATCAAAATGAACTTCAGGCTAAAAAACCTCTCTCTTATTATTCCTTCTTCAACAGTATTTTAAATTAGGTTAATACACGCTGAGGCATTTTACCTGTCAAATTCAAATGAAAGCAGTGAACCATATGCTGGTTATTTTTCTGAATACCTGTTTCATGTGAAAGCTATTTTTAATAAGAACACACGGTTGTGGTAGTTGACAGAATGCATTTATAATGTATAGCTACTCGGGGCTTGTCCTGCATTTTCTGCCAATTTTCATTTCTTCCTGAAGAACCCTCGATTATATTCTTCATTGTTAAGGCTATCAGGTGTTTAGAATACATAAGAGATGCAGAACGTGCCCTCCCTATTTTTATCAGCAAAACAGTGATCTTCAGACAATATGAATAAATTACTGTTTTTCAAAGAGTAGAAAGGTCAGCTTCTACCTCTCTGTTCTTTGCAGAGTGAAATTGTCTGCTTGCTACTGTTAGTTTAATAAGACCTATTAATAATAATATAGAATTTTTTGGCTAGGAGAAAAAAATCAAATGTCAAAAGACTTTCAGTCCCCTTTTCAGATGATGCACAAATTTATCCCTTCACAAAATTGCATTATGAAAATGAGACACAAAATATTAATTGCCATTTAGTTTTGATTATGTTTTTAATTTTGTTTTGCCTGGTTTTGTTTGCTTGCTGGGTTTTTTTACTGGCACATGTATAAGTAATTGAAAGACATCTTTGGCTTAAGCAAATCCCATAGGCAAACTGCTGCATCACAGTGGCTGAGTGTTTTAATAGTTGTGAAGAAATCTACCTTGCTGGGCAATTTGTTTGTAGTAAAATCACCTCTAGGCTTGTTCTGCAATCTTTAAGCTTTTCTTGATCACATTTTAGTAGAGAAAAATATCTCAGCAAAGGCAATTGGTTTGGGACCCTCTCTGCCATAGTAAAGTGATGTCTCCATTACCAGGAGAGGAATGGTCTGGAGACCTTATGCAGCACTTGGAGTGTTATCTACTGCCCAAAGGAAATTAATATCTCAAAATTATGATTGTCTGCTGCATTGAAAGCACATAGAAATGTGTTGTTCAAGGTTATCTATGAGTTGACTGAGCTGTAGTGCTTTTCATCTATTCAATACTTTATTTCTCATTAGGAAACTTCACAGTCTTCTGTGGTAAGGTAATGTTGGATTTTTTGTTTGTTTAAAAAAGGAATAATTAAAGCTGCTGAGCAAGGCACAAATATTCACCTTCTTTTAAATACTGATGTATTTACTGGTCATTATACAGTTGTAGCTAAATTTTCTAATTTATTTATAGGTGTTCATTGAAAAAATTATTCAAGGAAACTCACAATATTGTGGTAATTATATGTGGTGCAACTTTGACTATCTCCATAAATGACAGAGATAATTGAATATATGATATAATTTTCTTGTACAAACACGTGTAACAGTGAAAATTTGAAAAGTAGTATATTTTAGAAGTTCTTTTTTGAGAAAGGCCAGATAAAATTGATTGATTTAGCAAGAAACAAACTTTTCCCTTGGAATATGTTCCTATTGTTTCCAAGATAAATGGTGAAAAAGCTATACAAAATTGCTGAGAGGAAAAGGGATATGAACTATTCTTCTGAAGCAGTCTGCATTTTTCAGGCCTGGAGGTTACTCTAACTACAGCTGCCAAGTTAGAAGTTATCTTGACTGCCAGGCTTTCAGTTCTTTTCTAAAAAGAAGATTTTTATCAGTAATATTTGTCAGTGAGCAAGAGAAAGCTCATCTGTTTGAGAGAGAACTCCATTACCCTCGCTCAGGGTCAACTAAACTTTGGAATTTTCTTGTAGCCAAACGTTCCAACCTAACTTACTAAAAGAAGCTTTATCAAGCTTTAAAATGTGAAGCCATCATAATTCCCTTGTATTTAGATCCCTTTGGGTAAACAAGTAGATGTTCATCATTATCCAGCTTTTCAAAGACAATAAATTCTAACTTTTCTCCTCACAAGTTTCCTGATTGCACTAAAGAGCTGGTATCTTATTTATTTCTATTACATTACGTGAATCAGTGTAGAAAAGAATAAACCATGACTAGGATTCATGTCCAGCTCCTGGATTTTGGGAATTGGCCCGATCGGCACCGATCTGTAACACCTGCAATGACTGGTGTTAGAGGCTGAGAAAGTGTTAGGCTGATGTAGAGAGTAGAATTGTGTATTTTTCCAGCATTATTCTTCCTGTATATTTAAAAAACCCTTGTTCAAGGAGAAAGGCTGGATGTCAGACTGACATTTTCATTTGGGACCAGAGTAAACCAAATCTGAAATTACATGTGCTTTTCTGACCAGTCTTCATGAAAATAGTTTGCTTGAACTTTTACTACCAAATGAGACTGTAACATTGTCTGTCCTAAAAACTGATAACAGGTTTTCCCATGGCACTAGTGTTGGTAATAATATGCCTCAGCTGTGACTTAGACCCTTTTTAGGGGTTTAAAACTTCCTCAGTTGAAACTTCCTGACCATTACATTTCTACAGATACAATTTACAAAGAATTTCATGCTTCAGGGTGCTAAGCACATTTTTTCTCTCCAGGAAAACAATCACAGGAATGTGTAAATTAAAGGACAATTATTTCCATTAAAGTCTGAACACTCAAAAATCAGTTAAGTGAACTTTGTTTAAACTTAGAAAAACTGAAAGATAGAGTAGAATCAGAGAAATTATTACTTGGTAGGGTCAAGTACATGATTAGCCTTTTGATCTAATTTATGGTGTTGTCTTGGGTTTACCTAGAAAATTATCAGTAGTGAAGATGACAGGTATGAATAAGCATGAGTGAAAGTAAACTCAGAGACTTCTCATCATTAGCATGTGGTGTCACTGTATTATGGCACAAAAAGTAAGGGAAGTTTGCAGGACACATTGATTATAAGAAACCAGGTTTAAACCTTATTTAAACCAGGTCTGATGTTGCTTCCAGTGTACCCAGAAATGTACATTAGTCATCATTATAAAATCAACTTTCCCAACAATTACCAGTGATACATGGATACTACTGTTGTTTCATGGACACAAAAAAAGCTCTGCAAATCCATCCCTGCTATTTCTGAGATGAAAAACATAAATCCTGCAGAACTCTGAGCACATGGCTGTGCTAGAGATGAGGTAATGGCTGGATTGCTGTGGAAATTTATGGATCTTCAACAAACCATGTTAAAAATGGACTGCATTAATATGCAGAGTCAGACTGGCTCTTCCATAGTAAAAATCAAATTAGGGAATGGAGTTATTGTGGGTTACTATTGTGGTCTTGTTGGTACAAAAATGCTGTCTGAGATGATTCTTCCCATTAGAGAATGTAATAAAGTATCTGGGCTCTGTACAGCTGTGTTCTGCTGTGGGGCTAGGGAAGTAAGGAATGCCTTCAGAATAGCTCCTGGCTTTTTTGTGAGTCACTCTGACAGCCTAAGGAGTGCTTAAAAAGAAGTATTATCACCTCTGGAGCAGGCATGAGCAATTACTAGGTGTTTTTGAGGTGCTATTGTGTCATCAGTTCTGAAATTTCTCTTCTACTGTTTTTTTTCTGATTCTGAACTTTCCTTTTCACTTGTGGAAGGTTCATAGAAATCTCTCATCCCAAAAATTACTTGCAGCATTTGGTTGCACTTAAAGGCTTAATTTCAATGATTTCATAAATACTGGGATGAATAAAAGAATG
>VZRH01004429.1:1776511-1860993 GCA_013397555.1 Urocynchramus pylzowi
TTTTTTTTTTCTTTCCCAAATGTAATTTCATCAGAATTGCTATAGGCAACTTGAAGACTTATCTTTCCAACAATTTTTCCTTCAACTCTGCAAGTTGTAAAATACCCACACTTATAGTTCTCTGTATTATTATCCTATTAACTACTTACAATCTCAATATTACTGATCACAGATAAAAACCCCCTTAATTTCATTATTAAAATGTAATAATCCAAATTAACTGGGAATTATGCGGCAGGAGGATATAAACGAAACATTATTTTAAGGCTGAATTATAGATGAATGCAAAAACCCCACCTAAATAAAATATGAGCTTGCCATAATTAGCCATCCCCCAAGGTTTTGTATTTTTATGTTGCTATATTGTCACCTGCTTCTGTTAAAAAGGTGTCTTAGAAGAAAATGCCAATGTGGGAATCACAAGATACTTTCTCAGATTTAGAAATCCTGAAGATTACATTCAACACCCTGAAAGGGTTTCCCATTCCCATAAAGGGGCTTGAGTTCCACATAGGGAAATAACCCTTCTGCAATGGAAGCAGAACTCCACAAAGCTCTGATATAAATGCCAGACTGGCTGGCATACACTTGAGTATGCCACAGTTTTGAATACACTGGAGTTTTTTATGGGGAAAAAAACTCCTTCTCTGAACTACTTAATTTCCTTAGATTCCATCCCAAACAAATCACAGAAATTCTAATTTATCCACTGTTTATTCGGAAGGTGGCTTCTTTCAGTGTGCCATGCTAAAATTGTATCCCATTACTCCAGCAAACAGATTATCCAAAACATATTACAATACATTTCCTATCCTTTACACAGGTCCTACTCTACGTGGCAATATGCACTTTTAAGAGCACAAAAATGTGCTTTGGTGTCAGTATTTAATTAGTACCCTTGGGTTTTTGCAATACTCTCTCTTCAGCTGCCTATCAGAGATATTGTAGAAAGTAATATATTTCTATAAAATTTCAGCTTGTTCACCAAAAGGATTTGCAGGTTACATCTACTTTTCAGACTTTTTGGAACAACGGTTACATCTCATGTTCTATTTCAAGGTGAAATAACTGATAATGTAAAGTAATTTCAATATTTTGTCTGGTTCCCTTGGAAACAGCTTCATTAATGGCCTGTTACAGAATAGTGTATTAATCTTAACACCTATTGGGTTCAGAACCTCTTGATACAAGTATAAAAGTAAAATTCAGTCATATGAACTTTATCATCCCTACTTGCATGGGTTTTGTCGCTTTCCTTGTTGGGATAATTTTATTGTTTATTCATTCATTTATCCATACAATCCATTGTACAAAAAAATTGATGTAAAACTTCCCTTCTCCCCTTGTTCTGTAACATAAGATCAACAACCTGCTTCCTCTCTGAGCCTTTATGACTAAAATTTGAGTTAAAGTTAAACCTTTTGTGTTTCTCCAT
Organism: Urocynchramus pylzowi; assembly: GCA_013397555.1. Lineage (NCBI taxonomy): Eukaryota > Metazoa > Chordata > Aves > Passeriformes > Fringillidae > Urocynchramus > Urocynchramus pylzowi. The sequence continues at coordinate 1,777,947 of VZRH01004429.1, forward strand.
TTCTAGTAGTACCCTCTTCTACCATAAACACCAGCTCTCACTTTCTGTCTGAAAATTCCTTTAGGTCATCTCTTTTAAACTTGAAGGTGTCATGACTTCTTGAAATTCCTCACTGGAAATGGTGCTCCATGTTACTGGTCCTTTCTTGGATCTCTGGTAGTTGTGGAGGAGATTTTTGTATGTTCACAGCCTTCTCACACGTTGCTGTGTTAATAAGGTCTTTATCTGTGGCACTGAGAAACTTTCTGTAGCTCTATTCTAATTTTTTACAAATTTCTGCTCTTGCTTTAAATTACCTCAGTCATTTCATTTTTATACCATGTGCAATTTAATTTTTTTCTGACTTGGTCTAATGAAAACTGTCATTTCCAATTTCCCTTCTCCATCTACACCAACATGGCTGTCTGCTTTCAGATCAGCAACATTCTGGTTTTTTGTTGGTGGTGGTGGTATTTTTGGGGTTTTTTGCAGGGGATTTTTTTCTTCTATTATAAGAGAAAAGACACATAGGGCTCACATAAATACAAAGGCCCTGTTAAATTATTGCAGATGTACACTGTGTTCCAGGGCATGGTAGGACTGAATGAGACAGATTTCTACTGACAGTGCTGTACCCTTGTGCCAATAAGAATTGTAAATATTGTTTCTCTTGACTTCTTTACTAAGTTGTATGTGGGATTTTTTGAGCCATTTTAGACTTTATAAAATATTTGTCAAGTTAACTGCATTCCTCAGAAAAATGTAGTTACAGAGATTTTCTTAGCATTAATTTTTACCACTCCTATTGTCTTTCATTCCAAGATCCCCACTGGCTTTATTACTGACTTCTTTTTAGTACTGACTTCTTTTTTATTACTGGTTTTTACTGACTGACAGGTGCCTACTGATTTGATTTTCCAATATGTTCGCCTCTGTATTCTTTGCTTTAAAACAGTAGACACAGCAGACAAATGAAGTGTGGTTTATTATTCTTGTGTATATCTATTATAAAACTCAAGGAGTTATGGTTCACCAAGATCACTGTCAAAGTCAGTGATGATGTTAGAAATTTGTCCTTTATTTCCCAGTGTTTGGGATACTTGTTCCTGCTGGTGAAAGATACAATCAGGAATATTCTGTATTACTATAATTTCTGGTATGTCTGTTATGCCTATCTTCACACAAGCTGGAAGGAGATTTTTCATTGTGTCTGTTTTATGTGTTTTCATGGCTTACATCCTGATGCCAGAGCAAAGCAGATCCCTTGTAGTTTGTATTGTGCTCCATTTGTATCTGACTAGTAAAAAGCAGAGTTAGTCTGAGTGTATGGCTTATTGACACAGAAGATTTTCAGTCAGGGCCGGAGACTCACTGAATCTCTGAAATTTCAAAGTAGGTGGTACAATAAAAACTGGGAGAAAACCCATGTCAAGCTGGAATAAAAAAGGCAGGGTGAAGAGAGGTTAGGCTGTTGAGCTGTGTAATTAAGCAGTATCTTATGCCTACTGTGTGTTGCTGATGTTCTGGACATAGGAATGATGTGTAACTGTGTATCACTGCTTCTTTGGTAAATGCCCCATTGCATGCTGTCCTACATTATATGTTCATAGAAATATGAGATTGTAATCTATTTTTTTTTCTTTTAATTCTGTAAGGATTTGAACAGAAATCCTCTGATAATGAGGACAGATAGGAGACTATGCCTCATTGGTAGATAGACATGTTTTATATTACCACTGAGACAAGAAATATGATGGGATGCTAAACTCCCAAAAAAAATGTGCAAACTGAACTGTAACTCCTGAGGACTTCTTTTACTGAAGTGTTCAAAACCACTAAACTAAACTGCTCATTCTAATTGTGGAAATGTAATCGCAGTGTTACTTAAACATAAGACAGGATATATGTAAAGGACACAGTCTTTATGATGTTTTCAACAGATTTATGCCATGTGCTTTTGCCTAAAAGGTATTTGAATTATGCTCCCTAAGTAAAAGGAAAAGCTGCTTAGAGAAACAAATTTGCAATTATAACAGGAAACCCACATCCTCAAAGTCCAATTTACCTCTAAAGAGACAGCCAAAGAGTTCCTCTTAGACCTTCAGTTCAGCTAACAATTTAAAAGTTAAAGCCTCAGCATAATGTCCACATTTTTGACTGAAACGAAGCTGCAGTAGATGTACAACTTTCAAAAACAGCCAGTAGAAAAAACTCAACAGATTTGTAAAATTAAATAAAAGTAGTTACAAAAGAAAGAAAAAAAGGTCAACTTCTGTTGTTTGCTACTTTTTCTTGTATTACCTAAGAACTTTACACACCCACAAAGATGGTAGCACTTTGCATGAGTATTTACACCCAAAAAGCTCTTAGACATTTTTACAATCAGTAGATTATTTTGCCAAACCATAATCCAACGCTGTGATTACTGAAGTTCACTGAAAGGTGCTAAAGGATTAGTGAATGTTGCAAGGTGCAAAGTGGACAATATACCCCGAGGGACCAAGACTTAAGAAGGACTCTGTCCTGACACATTCTCACAGAATTCTTCTGGAGCACCCGCATTGCACCAGGGAGATGGCAAAGCTTTGCCCCAGTTTCTCTCCCAAACCTCTGCAATTCACCAATGTTCATAATTAAAATTACTTTAAAATGAAGGTCCTTGTTCTGGGTCACAATAATTACCATGGTGATTTAGGGAATATAACTATGTATAATTTCCAAACTCACTTTGAGAGTTTGAACTCTATACTTGTAACTGTGTCAGACTGAAAACTCCATTTGTACTCCACTTTCTACCTCCATATTGGGAAACAAGCTAACAAAGGATCAAGCTTCAATTCAACTTATTAATGTGAAAGTATTTTTGAACAATTTTGAGTGTTGCCACATGTGATCTTTGATCATCTGAGAAAGATATTAGACTTCATCTGATGAACATGCATGAAAGTTGTAAAATATATTTTCAGATCCAGCGTTTTGTAGAAGGAGAGTAGATGAGACAGATTTTGTTGAGGGGTAAAAATTAATATCAGAGAGATAAGGAAGAACCATGCATTACTCACACAACTCTGATTCAAGTAGAAAGGAAAAATTGATTGTTGAAGAAATAATTTTTCACCTTTTTTTTAAATATTTGATGAGATACCTAGACGTGATAAAGTGTATTGGTGGGTTTTAGAGGTGGCACATACTACATGCTGTTACTGTTGTTTAATCCAGTGGAGGCTAATTGTAAATCAAAATGTTGGTCAAAATAGTACTCTGGGAAATGATGGACATTTAGAAATTGAAGCTTTTGGGAGAATTTGCATTGGTCATAAGGCCTAGGAAACTAGGCTGTGGGAGATCTTACCTCTCACTACTAATGCTCACTGTCTGGTGAATATTATATCCTGAGACAGCATCTGGAGACTGAAAATCAGATTTACATTTTAACAATGTTATTTTGGTAAGTAAGCCCAAAACTAAAGCTTAAGGAGTTATCAGCAAAGGGAGATTTACCAAAACTGTAGTGATTGCTGGCTATAAAATTCAACCAAATGAAATAGGAAGATGAAATATTCTTTTAAGTTAGCTAGTATTTCAGAATGTGTTTATAACATCAACAGTTTCTAAGGGAACTTAACGTTCACAATGTGGTCTCCTGGGATGTTAGGAGAAAACTGTGTTCAGGCTGCTTCAACAAATCCTCAAGCAGTTATGATAGGATTTGGTTCTGACTAGCTGCTTTTATCCTCTCTTAAATATAATCCTGATAGAACTTGCACTAAAAAACCAATGGAGGAATTTAGGAGAGATTCAGGAGGATTATTTGTTGATTCCTTTCCAGAAGGAAAACTTTAGGAAATAAATACAAACCCTTGACTTATAAGTTATGGTACTCATCTTTGCATATTTTCCTGTAGAACAAGTGGTTATTTTCTATAACTGCAAGGCTAAATTTCCTGGATTCCCTAAGCAACATTTTCTTATATGCTCTACACGAATTAACCAGAGGTTTTTAGAAGCTCTGTTTTGCTGCAGTGCTGCAGTATGGTTTTTCCAGCTCAGACTGTACTGTAGTTTGCATTCTGATTTCCTAACTGATATTTGGTATTTCTGGCCCAGCGTATCAAATTTCATGGTTTCTCCCATAACAGCAGGATGAGATAAAAGGTTGCTTTTCTCTTTCTTAAAAGTAAAATAGAGCATACCAAGGGAAGATGACTTCATTCACATCACTCTCGTCTTATTTCAGGCTATCTGACTTATAAGAAATGTTCTCCTTTCTTTTATTTCTCTAATCTTACATACACCTCTGGACAACTCAGTCTAAACTGCTGGTGTTCTGCAGTTACATAATTAATGACATTTTAGACTTCAACAGCAGTCTGTGATGGAGCAAGTAGCCAAAGGAAAACACTTGTAGAGCTGTTGCTGATCAGTAACTAATCAGTTACTTTGTTCCATAAAAGAATGTGTAGGAAATGACTAGCGATGTCTAATGATCAGTAATTAATTAGCAGTATCTGTTTAACAGGATGGGGGGAAAATGTGATGGAAAAGCTCATGGGAGGACATAAAGACAGGATGCTGGCTTTTTATTACCTCCTCATCCATGGCAGCGGCGCGGGGAGAAGGGGGATGAGGGATTGCAGTCAGTCCCTAACAGTTCCCCTTTCTAGCTCCTTCCTCCTTACATGTTTTCTGTGCTCCTCCTTTTTCTGGGTCTCCTTCCCATGATCTGCACCTCCAGCTTGGTTTCTCCACAGGCTGAAACTTCCTTCAGGAAATATCCTCCTGCTCAGGCACAGGGTCCTGCAGCCACCCCACTGCTGCCAAAACCTTGACAGTTAAACCAAGCACAAGTGGAAATAAAAACCTGGGTAAATACTCGGTCACTGAGTCATATAATCTTTTGTGCTGTGTTACCAAACATTTACCTTAAAACTAGATATATTCTTGAGCTTACTAGAGCAGTTGGAGGAGTCCAGGTTTCATGGTACATAAAAATTTTGTTAGTATCCAGCTTCAGAGTATTTGCAGTCATTTCATATGCATTTGCTCCAATATTCTTTGGCTCTCAGAGCATTATTTCCAGTTCTCAAGTTTACATTTTTGATATATTTGCTGACAAGAGACATATTCTTTCTTGGTGTTGCCTTAACTGAGCTAAACAAGTTGAGGTCATCCTGGGAATTTTTGTCTTCCACTATTCCAACTTCAGTTCATCTTTGACAAACATGACTGAGCAGAATTTTGCATTCTATCATTGAGTGTTTCTGCTTAATACCAAAACCTCAGAGTTTTAAACTTTCTCTAAAGCATTCTTCTGTCATGGTCACTTCAGATCAGTAGTTCATGGCCATTTTATGATCAAGTAATATATGCAGATTTTTACTTTCTCCATCACCTCAAAATAAGGGGATCCTTTGTCCAGCTCACCTTTCCTGTTAGGTTATTTAGATTACTACTGTATATTGCATCAAAAAAATTTATAAAAGCCTTGTCATTTTGGTGTTAATATTTGCTGCAAGGTAATGTCTCAGTACTCTTATGAAGAGCTGTTAATTTGTCCATTAAAAGAGTTAAAACAATTGTTTCAAAAAATTGTGATGGAGAAGTAAGGAGAGACATAAACACCCTTGATAAGGCTGTCTGTTAAACTGATACTGATACCCTGTCTGGGTGAGCAGGAAGTTTCAGAAACTCAAATAGTTGGTTAATCTAAATGTTGAATGAGCGCAAGATTTGCAAATATACCATAAAGTATTGTTTTCCTGGTTAAATGTCTTAATGCTGCTAATAAAAACAACAAAAGCAAAGCAATTCATACCCCCTTCTTCACATCCTGAGTTGTTCTTTTCTTGAATGACCTTCACAGGCTCCAGTAAAACATCTGTTTGTCTTTCCTGCCCAACAAGAAGGGAACTGTAGGAACAAAGAGAGGGTTGCTTCCACTCATAGATCTCAGAAAGATTCTGGCATGTTGTTATTGTTATAAACTTGGCTCTCAACCACCAAGATGATAACTGCAGAGTGGCAGTCACATACACTGCTTTCATCTTTTTTAATACCCCGAAGTTTTTTCCCTTTTTTTTCGTCTCCATGGCAACAGCCATTAAAGGAGTTGCCACAGGTGTTTTTATGCCAAAACTTCTTAGATCTGTTAATTGACAAAATCTATGCACCTGTAGCCTTTCCATTACTGCTTAACTTACTCCTATTTTCTCTCCAACTTGCAATTAATTGGGTATTTGAAGCAAATGCATGGGCTACCACCCAAATTTCAATTCACCTAACTATGCCTGATCAACGTGTTTATTACCTATTCACAGTTGTGATGGTTTGTGGAGAGTATATCATATGAATCTCCTGCACTACACAAGTTTCTTCCATTCAATTAAGTTTCTCTTTAAAGTCATGATTTAAAATTTCTGTTGCTTAGTTCTCAAAATTGTAGAATGAGGAGGATAATAATTTATGTAACCTCTGCCTGCATATAGCTCAATCCCTGTGTATTTTAAGCTTTGGTTGTTGATGAGCACAGGAGTTTGCTTTTCATGCAGAAAAAACAGAGGTATAAAGCTGAATTGTTTTAGTGCTTTTCAAATCTGAATGCCTCATCATCTTTGGGTATCCATTTTGTGTTACACACCAGGAGTGATTTTGATAGCCAAGCTTTAATGCAAATCATAAAGCTCCCATGACAGCTCTTTTGCAATATTTTGTTTTGCTTCTTTCCCCCACATGTTTGCTGCCCAGATGATTTAGGATTTCTTAGATCACAAGGGCCACATTCTGAGTGAAATTGTTTTTTCTCAAGAAATGTTCTTTCTAAAGGAGCAGAGAGTTGTAATTATCTCAGAGCTGAGAAAAGCTTCAAGTTGCAGAGACATATTGATTTAGATTTATTACTTTGGGGCTTTGTATGAGACATATAGTGACTAGGAAGAGCTTATTAACAGAAACAGTGATTATCCCACCATGAAAATGTTTATCTTGGCATGTGACTTCTGATAGTGTTAGCTCAGATGCCTTACCTTCTTCCACTAATTCTCAGCTAGATAGTATAGGGGACAGTCTCTACTGCCAAATAAAGTTAGGGTTCAGACTTGTTTTAATGTAGAATAGATACCACTTCCTCTGAAAGCAGAGTTTTGTTCTGCTGACTTAAAAACAAGCACTAATGGTACCAAACATTTTTTTTAATACCTTTTTGATGTAAGAAACTTTATGTGTAACTTGGTTCATCTTTCAGAACTAAGCAGAATTGACTGGGTTTGCATGCATTTTGTACTTAAACTCTTAGTTAACTTGTGTGTTTCTTATTTAGAGCACAGATCTCAGTATCAAAATGCTGGTTGTGAGTTGTAAGAAATGTCTAGGAAGACGTGAAAAAATAGTATCTCTGCCTATTATAAACACACAGTTTCTGGTGTCTGCTTCCCAATGAATGTGTCCAAACTATCAAATAACTGGGTGATTTTAAAGTTCAGTTGACAGATGCTTTCATTCAGCTTTCAGTGCTTTTGAATTACTAATGATACAGTCTGGTGACAGCAGTAGAGTTACACTCCAGGTGCCCTAAAATTAGATAAAAAAGATCTGTCATTAAATCCTGAGAACTGAGAAGAGAAAGTAGCTGTGTTGCTGGTTCTGCCCTAAAACATGCTGTTTGACCAGTGTCTGTTTTGATTTGGGTCCAAGCCTCTGTACTTGGGAAGGACCACAGTCATCAGTCCAAGCTGCTAGGGGCAGTATCAGTGAGGAGCCAGAACAAAAGGGTTGTGATGAATGATAACATAAGACCCTTTCACAGGAAATTAGATTTTTTTTAAGTGCCAAAGAGAAACATTACAGAGCTCAAACACCAGTAAATAGCAGCTTTTTCCATCCTTAACCCTGGAGGAGGCAGCACTAATGTTCCTACAAGCCAGAGGGAATGTTGTTTTCATAATTGAAACTGCACACTTGATTTTGCCACAGATCTTCTGTTTCATTAGACTTACAGGCAGTTCTGATTCCTAAGTGGTTATTCTTCACAGAGGCACAGAAATACGTACTGAAGAAAATAGTGTACAGACTTTTAAAATGTAGTTAGCAAAATGCATCTTTTTATCTTCATTTGGGTTGTTAACATTTTTTTTTTCTGATGCTGATTAGAAAGACATCCAAAATGAGAAGGAAAACTAGAAATATTTTGATTTGAGACAGCTTTTAGTAACAGGATCTTTAAGCAAGTGTTATTTAGATTAGGCTCAAATAATAAATTACCTGATGCAGGTGAAGATTGACACGATTCACAGTTATGTGGTTTTGTAAAATTAGAAACCTTGGTACCTTCTTTAAACTTATGCTGTATGCTGTTATATTCTTCACTGCACTTAAAATATTCTTGATAAATAGTTACACAGTACAGCCTTACTGGAACACTAAACAGCCAGAACCATCCATTGTCCCAGTATGTGAAGCTGGAGAGGATGGAAAGAGCCCATCCTCAGGAACCTGTGTATGTGTTTTGCTGGGAGCTCACTCTCAGCACTCTACCAGCCTCTTCTGAACCAGGGCTAGTGGTATGTTAGTAGTCAGGCATAACCAGCAGCTATGCTAACATAGACTCAGGTAGAGGCACAAGTCCTGCCTCAAAGATATCACAAAAATCATACTTGAGCCAACAGAAGCTCCTTGATAGGCTGTACTTAGAGAAGGAAAGAGATTTGCAATTTATCAGGGTCGTTTGCTCTCCACAGGGAATTGTCACTTATAGAAACAAAGGTGGTGATGCTGTCAGGTGGTCATTTATTGTGTTGCCTAGTCTAAGGCTTTAGCCATTTCTGACAAATGTTTTGAAACAACTAAAGCAATGTTGAGTCCACAATATGCCTAAGAAATCGGACTGTTTATATTAGAATGATTACAAAAAAAAAAAAAAATTCCGACCCTTACTATAAATATTTTCTGAAATTTAAGATTATTACATGCTGTTCTGACCCAGCAGGCATTAGAAGATGCTTCTGGATTTTGTGACAGCTTTGCACAGAGTGAAGATTGTTATATTGTTTCCCTTCAGTCTTATTCTCCTTAGAGGAAAAAAAAAGCCCTGCTTTTCCAAGTTCCTTCTATCAGAGGCCATTTTACTCCTGATGCTCATTCTGGACTCACTTCTACAGGTCTGTGTCCTTGAAAAACTATTCCCTGACACTGCTCTAAAGCCGTACTTGAAGTTTTACTAATTTTGCCAAGTCATTCTTTCTTCAGGGAGCACTTTGCTCTTGTCTTAAACTGATTTTTTTTTTCTGGCTTGTCAAAATCTCTTTGAATTCTAATCCTGTCTCCAGTGTGATCACAGTTCTTCCCAAACATTATTTTAATCTTACGATCTGTGAGGTTATTTCATGTAACTTGCAGGTGTTAGGAGGTGATTTTCAGGAGTAGATTTTGGCCAGAAAAACCTTCTAATCATACCAAGATCAGTCATTTATGCCATATAGAAAGTTATAATTTCCCCCCCTTTTTTGGATATCATCAATAAACTCAGCTTGGAAGTATTTACAATATTAATAACACAAAATGAATATTTGGCTTTTTTTTTTTCAGTCTTTCTTCATCTACATTTTTCAGCAGAAGTGCTAAAACAAATGCCGGCGTTATTATTTGCACAAAAAAGCAAATTATTTATCTTGTAAGTAGTATTAAATGACTTGCAAAACTATCTTTCTGGTTATCATGTTTGAACAGCTAAAGCAAAATGTCCACAATGAAAATGTGATTTTATGCATCTTGGAATGCTCTTTTTGCTTACTTTTTTTTAATCCACTGCTCAAGCATAATATAATAGTTTCAATTCTCTAATGTAACTTCATTTTAACAACCAAATCCAAACTAGCATAGCCTTGGTAACTTCACTGCAGTAGTTCATCTCTGCCCAGTGCCTGCACGTTTTTTATGCAACTTGTTAAGTTTAGAGTGATTTCAGTCATTTCTGTTACACAGACAAGGATGTGTAATAGATACCCAGGTGATGCTAATCTACTAAGTCAGTGAAGATGACTCACTCTCCATGAACTTTTATGTGTAACAGGATGTGCTAGTCAATCAGGACAAAGGTCACTTCCATGTGCTCTTCCATGTAGTTTCTGTCTACATAATTCAATCTTAGGAATGGCTTCAAATCCACCTGTTCTTGGAGACTATATTGCTTGCTGGAAAATGATACCATTTCATCTGCCATCAGTATTATAAATTTATGATTGCTGATGAATCATTGTTCTTCAATATTTGACATTTTAATCAAATGTTCCCTGAGGCACATTTTCATTTCAGATCATTAGTGTGATTCTTATTGGAGTACAGAAAGAAATGTAATGGAAAACACCCAGGAGCAATCTGAAAGGTAAAATTTTTCTATAGAGGGCTCAAAGTCTATCAGAGTCTCCTTTTGACATTTTTAATGAAATAATTTAGACTAATTTGGTATTCTGACTGTGAAAAGAAGCTGTTTGAGGTAAGCATGGAGGATCTTCCAGGATTACGTGGGCCTTTCAATTTTAAGTAGTCCAGTACTTCTAGTATGTGTATATGGCATGTAGGTTCTTTCTCTTTTTTTTTTGGTTGCAACAAAAGCGAAAAAAGATAAAAAAATTTCTTGTTATGTTTCTTTATGCACAGTGGTGTTATTGAAAAAAACACAGCTGCAGGTGGTTTTGATTATTGGACTGCAGCTTTCATAACGGAGATTTAGACTGGAAATGTCTCTGTTCTCAAAACACAGTGTGTATTCCAAATAGCCAGCAATAAAAGAGAACCAGAATAGCTTTCCACATACCTCAACAAAAATGCCACTGGATTTGTTATTTGGTAGGAACTAACAGTAAATACAGTAAAGAACATTTCAGTAAGATGAGAATCTGTGGCAGCAGATTTCAATGTCTTTCTGAAGAAATATGGATAGATAAATAGTAATGCTCAGTTGGCAAGGAAGAGGCTAGAGAATAACATGGCTAACTGGCCTAAATTTCCAGAATATATTTCCTAATGTCTTGCCATTTTTAATGTCAAAAGGAAGGTGAGATCTTGTTACCAACCCAGACATTAATCCTGAAAGGCAGTGTGCATTCTGCCCCCAACCCAGCAAGACAGTATTTCTGCCTTGTATGAGATTGAATTTATAAAATTCAATTTCTTCAAGAAGAATGTATGATCTCATTCTCCCAATCCTTGACATAATTTTCACTGAATTTATCATGAGTGCTCTGGGTAATATTCAGCACTGCTTCTAGTATATACATACACATCATCTTTGAGTTTTTAAACATCGTTAGAATGATAGTTTCATTAAATCAGTTGAAACATTCTTTAGTTAAATAATTCTTAGGTACAGAACGATGATTATCCTCATAAGGTTTAATTCAGAATTGATTTTTTTTCAAACTATTTCCATGAAGGCACAGGCCTGCTGCTCCCTTACTTTCTATCATTCCTGTGTCCACTTCTGTCAAAACTTTTCAAACAAATTTATGCTGCAGTCTCCTAGAATGGTCTAGCTCTTCTGATTGAGTAGGATCACAACAACCTGGTGAAGAACCTTGCACTGTGTTTGTGAAGAGTGTGCATGAGCTCTGAAGGACCATAATGCTAAAGAGTAACTTTTAGCTAAAGAGTAATCCTTTGATGCATCTCTTTCATAGTGGAAATTCTTTCCTGTTGTGACAGTGGGTAGGATGGTGGGGACGGATGGAGAGGAGGGATCTCTGAAGCCAGGTCTTGGAACTTGAGGTTTATTGCAAAGGGTGTGGGTGCAGGGGCCCTGCTTGGAGCTGCTGGCCACAGCTCGGAGCAGGCCCCAAAGAGGAGCCTAAGAGAGGGAGAGAGGGAGAGAGATGGAGGGTGCGAAAGAGAGCGAGGTTCCCGTTACAATACAATACATCTTCTTCTGTGCTGAATATTCTAATTTTCACTAACTAATCTACTACAAGATACAAATCCATTTACATACAGCCTGTAAGAATCATTACATTATCATACTGTGTTACATTTTAAACCCTAAAAACTACTCTTTGGACCTCTTCTGCCGAGCTAGTAGGGTCTGCTCTGACCCTTGGACCTGTCTGCAAGCAGAGGGTATTGTTTCATCAAAAGGGGATTGCCTTCAGCCAGCCATACCATTGTTTTCCAGTTGTTCAGTAACTAAGGCTTGGTATCTCAAAGCTTGCTTTCATTTCAATCTCACTTACAGTTTCCATATTCTCGAAATCTTTTGCCAGGCAATCATATTTATAAGGCTTTCCTGTTTCATCTTCCCCAACACTTTCCTTCTTCATTCATTCATTCATTCATTCATTCATTCATTCATTCATTCATTCATTCATTCATTCATTCATTCATTCATTCATTCATTCATTCATTCATTTTCCTGTTGTTGCTGCTGTTGGCTTAATGCTCCTGGAATTACTGCTTTTGTTTTTGAGACAGCATCATAAGGGAAGGAGCCATGTGTGCCACTTGCATGTTTTGATTTATTCTTGAATGGTTCTTCATTAAGGTCAGAGCATTGCTTCAGACTTCACCCTATGAGAGATTTCAACAAACCCTAACAATATTTCAGAAGATTGTATTAGGCTTGGGCTTCTGTTGTAGCAAGTCTTAAACGTGCCTTCCAAAAGGTGGAATCTCCATCTCTAAGATAAGCTTGTGCATAATCTTTTCTTACCCTATTATTTTGAAATAATTACTGACATTATTTTGAAATACAGTATTTTCAGTTGGAACCATTTCTTAAAGAATGCAGTGGAGCCCTTTTAGACACACACTGTGCAGTGAAGACAATTTTAATTAAGCAGTTCTAAGAATTTCATTTATTCAGCTGTAATGAGCCCTGCAGCATATAAGTGTAATGATAAAGTTCTTGCCACTCTGAAAAAGCTTACAGTCTTAAAGGTATGAACTAGTAATTTGAGGGAATAAAATAACATTTTTTGCTATTGTTTTGAATTCCCTTAGTGTATATTATATCCTAAAGACATTTTAGGAAAGGTTTTGATGCAAATGATGCAACATCTTGTTTAGTTACATCATTGTCTGAGGGGATGAGATGAAAATAGTGAATTCCAAATTATATATTTTAGTTATACAAATTCGAATAAGGCATGTTTAGCAACTACAATAAATAATGCTTTTATAAAGTCTAGTAATTAATTCACCAGGTGAATCTTTTAAAAAATATTTTAAAGAATATATATATAAAAAGATCACATGTAGTAAAATTGCATTCCAACTTAGAAATACACCAGTAAAAACGTTTTCATTTAAAAATAAGCTTTTTTCCTTTGATACAGCTGCCCTGCAGTCATAATTAAAAACTAAAAATTCTTCTGAACAGGGTGGTTTCAAAAAATAGTTGACTCAGAACTGAGGAGCAATTAGAAATGAATTTTCTGTATAAAAATATAAGCACTTGTTTACTTTAGTGCAAGTATTTTCTATCTACTAATTAAGTCATAGAACTCCTCCAAGAACATTGAGTCCAACCAGCACAGCTAAGTCCAGCACTAAACTGTGTCCCTAAGAGCCATGTTTACATGTCCTAAATCCTTCCAGGAATGGTGACTCCACCACTTCCCTGGACAGCCTATTTTAGTATTTGGCAACTCTTTTAGTAAAGAAATTAGCAGATATCCATTTTAAGTTGATCAGACAGAGGTCCTGTCTGACAAAAGAACTTGTAACAACCCCAATATCAGCAGGACCTAAAGGCTCAATCACTTCTGGCTACAGCTTTGCCAGCAGGAGAAATTGTTATCCACTGCTTTCTTACTGACATTTTTCACTCTGGGGTGGTTATTGTCCTCTCACATCTATTAGTTCAATCTCAAAAATGAACCACACTAATATAAACAGTTTCAGTAGTATTTTGTTCACATGTCTAAAGATATATACATGTGTTGAGAAATGAGATTTTATTTCTGAATTAACTGCCATAATGGTTGTGTCACTGGCTACTCAAGGAGAGAAAAAAATGGCAGATGGTAATTTGCAGTATATTGCACCCTGAAAAATAGTCAGGTTTGATCTCAAGAACACATTAAGCTATACTGTAACAGAGTGCTGTAGTAAATTGCTTATTGATTCTGAGATACTGAACAATGGGTCATCAGGTTGCTTTCTCAATATTCTTTGTCCTGTTCCCTCTTTTTTTTTAATTTATTTTTTTTATTTAGATAGCAATAATAAAAGTTCTATAGATTGCAGAAACAGTATTAAAGAGTCTAAAGATCTTCTAAAAATGTTTAATTTTAAATAGAAATGACACTTTGAAAAAAATTGTTACATTGCTAAAACAAAAGCAATACCAAACGCCTACAGATTTTTTTTTTAAAGCTTAATTAGCTGGCACTAATATAGCCATCATTAAACATTTATTCCAAACAGTCACCAAAAATATTGCTGATGGTTCATTAGCTATTCTTTTTTTCTTAGTCAGTCCAAGTGCTTTTATTAGGAGATCTCAAAGAAAAATCTTCCCACTGGCCCTGTTGATGAACCTCAGAAATTTCCTGAAGTTTCAGAGCCCAGATTTTGTTTGCAGGTGATTGCAGACAGAATGGTACAAGCCTCTGTGCCATTGTCTAGTGGAGTGCAGCCACTCAAATCAGTTTGACTGTGCAGAGTGACAATTCCCCCAAATCTCCTTTCCCCAAGCCTAAGTGATCTGAAAGAAAAGAAGAGTGAGAGCACTGCTCTACTTTTCTGATCTCCTTGTGGCAAGGGTCACCAAACAGGCATTTTCTGAGGGATTCCAGTCCTATTCACAAGATAAGGCTTTCATGCAAACATTCCTGCTGTGACCGCCTATGTTTAACAGCATCAATTTAAAAATTCCACTTATATATAGAAAGATGAGCTTGTTTTGTTCATTTTTTTTTCTCTTTCAGTATGTTTTTTCTGTAGTTTTTATTAATACTGCTTTTATTGGGTTTTTTTCTGACTTCTGAGGATGCCAAAACTAGTAGAGTAATTTGATTTCTTAATAAGAAAATATGCATGTAAAACATAAAAATTATCATTAAATACTTGTATTAGAAATAATATCTGAAATTATTACTGTTCCTTTTTAAATAAATCTTCTTCTTTTTCTGTGTCCCCAGTGTCCTAATTCTATAGGCAAACAACAACATTTTGTTCTTTATCTCCTAGCAGACCTTTGAAAACTGTTGAATGAGGCATTTTTTCAGAAAATATGAGCTCATGTTTTTGTGCCTGTTATAATTTTTTTAATACCTAATGTAATTTTTTTTATTTTAAAAAGAAATACTCCGGTGGGTACTTTTCTTTAAAAGCAAATTAATCCAGCCTAGATAAGCTGTTCTCTTGAAGCCTGTTACTAAAAGAGACAGAAACTTTTGCAAAAATGCCATAATTGGGAATTTGCTTTCTAGCTCAATATTGTTCTAAATTCATGGGAAGGAATTCTGATTAATTATGGATTTCTATTTTAAATTCTTAGTGTCTGTAAATAAAATTACATTAATTGAATGTACATGGGCTTTTGAGAAGGTATTTAAAAAGGGTCCTTCCCTTCCTACTGCTTCTTTCACCAAATTGCTTTCATTATTCCTAATTCCTATTAGATAAAATGAGAACTATTGGTCTTCCTGTAAGTATTGGTAGTGCTCTGTATTAAACAATCAGAAACATATAATTTTGTCAGTATGCATTCAAGACTAGAAAGGGAAAGATACTTTCTATGCAAATGTTTCTCCACTCTGTTATTGTTTTAACTCTGCTTCCCAGTCTTTAATAATTGATACTAGTTCTAGTGTTTCTCTTCCAGAGCTATCTCTGTGAATTTTTATGAGCTACCTACTCTATTCATAGCTCATTTCCTGTACTCTGGTTTGCCAAGTCATTGCTTCTGATTTAAGCTCATTTCTGAAATCCACTTCTCATCTATTTTACTTCATTTAAATAGATCAACAAAATCTATTAGTTTATCAGCTTCTACATTGGCTCACAGAGTGGAACACCTTGAGACACTGTGTTACTGATTTGTGTTTGGACTGTTCAGTGCTTATGGGCTTTTTTAGTTACAGAACTTTCACACAGGAATTAATGTATTTCACACTCTACACTAACTAACCAGGATTTGATGACTGACTGGTAGTACAGAACACCAAATCAAATGGCTTCTAATAGTGTATTACTCTTTTTGAATGTGGGTTCTGTTCAACAGAATTCAGGATTTTCCCATTGAGTTAAAATCACACTATATTCTGTGTAAAACAAAACCTACAATGAACTATTTTCTGTATTCAGATATTTCTTGAAGCTAAATTCCATGAGCAGAAAGGACTGAAAATTGAACATCTTACTGCTCCTCGTATCTTTCTTCCATAGGTTTTCACCATTTAGCTGTTAGGCATTGAGGAACCTTCTCAGAAGTAAGGTACTTTTTACTGCATGAAAATCTAAGGGACGTAATAAGAAATGGAGTACTTCTTCTGCTGAAGTTACCTTAGACCAGAAAAATTGAGAGCTTTATTCAAACATAATTGTAATATTTTATGCCAAGAGCTGTAAGATTATTCTTTTTATTTTGTTCTTTTTAAGAAACAGATTTGCATATCTACTTATAATATTTATTTGGTCATGTCTTAATCAGTGTATTACTTAAAAATTAATAAAATATATATAGTCATTCCAGATTTTTTTCAGTATGATGTAAGTCTTTTTTTCTGAGAATTTCTATAACTATATATATATTTATCCATATATGAATATGGTTATATCTCTATCTGATCACCTGATTTTAAATTGAGCAACAAATACCATTACATTTTGCAGATATCATTTTAGACAGAAAGGCTCCTGTCTCTAGCCACTGGCATTAGACAGCTGTGCTGGATGGGTCTGTGCATGCATAAGTGAGAATCCATAATGAATGTTGTTGTTTCTCTCCTTTTATGTTTTTGCCTTATTTATATTGTCTGGGACTTATTGGGAAGTCTCCATATTTCACACTTTAAAGAGTTCACTGTGGCAATTAATCTGAAGTGATATGTTGTAAGGATTCTGAAGAAATAATCTGAATTTTTTTTTTTTAAACAAAGCTGGGAAAGAAATAATTTGAAGAAGTCTTGAGAACTGGGAAAGAAATAATTTGAAGAAGTCTTGAGAAACTAAAAAGGAATTTCATTTTATTCCTGGCAACAGTTTCCAGATTCCCAGGATGGCCAGTATCCATGTGTGGATTGGCTATCAGAAGATGAGAGAGCAGCTTGAGGACAATGGCCAAACTATAATAATAAAAATGTCCAAGATATTTTATTTAATTGCATTCAAGATTGGAAATGGTTTGGAAAAGAAAACTTAAAAATACCCCAACCACCTATCAGAGCCTTCTGTAAAAAATATAGCAAGTGGATTTGTGTGCTTTTAGGTCTGACAAAAGCCAGTGTCCAGTAGGACAATTTATTCTAGCATGGCAAGAGTGTGGTTTGTCAGGATCTCTGGGGAGTCTCTGAACTGAACAGAGTTGCCCTGGCAGAACTCCCAAATCAATAACCCTTGCTCTAAAGGGACTTTGCAAATTTTTTTTTTTTTTTTTTTCATTGATGATAGGACCTTTGGGGCAGGTGGTTTCTCTGCTGGAGGTTTGCCTCCCCTTGTTCCTGTATGGCATCATTGCAGCACTCAGTGGACTTCCTACTTACTCTTTCTCCCACATTTATGGACTCATCAATTGATGTTCCTTTGGTCACTCCTTTTACCACAAGTTGACACATGCTGTCATACATGGTTTGCTAATTAGTGTTCAAAGTTTTAAGCTAAAGTAACATCTTCATTACTTTTTTCTGCCCCTCTTTTGTCTTAGTCAAAAAGGTAATTTTTTGAAAGCAGGATACAGATTATCAGTGGAAAGTAGAGCACTTTACCTTAAGACTGGCAGCTTAGCAATTGAAAGCTCTTAGTATGCCAGAAAGGTGTGGTGTCTTCTGTGCAAAGATAGTCTGATATCACCATCAGCCCCAATTAAAATGAGCTTTATCCAAACCACAAAAATTTGCAGAAAAATGTTAGCAATTTAAGCATGGAATATAAAATTTAAGCTCCAGACAAATCCTACAGAATTCCATCCAAAATTTGCTGTTGACCTTGACAGCAGGCTTGGAAATTAGCTATTGCTGAGTGACCTAGGTCAGAGCTGACACGCTGACTAGTTCAGCAGAACTGAAAAGCGTGTGCTGGTTTAATTTCACCATTTTGTGGCAGTTCTCTCTAAATTCCTATAAAACATTTAAAAAGCACATTACAATGCCTGCCTGGAGCACTGCAGGTTAATTATTTCCACTCATCTTAATTAGATAATAGTGTGAACACTATGAAGGTATACTACTCGAATTATTCATTAAAAGTATCTCTCTCTGTTCTTTAACTTTCCTAATGAGTTTGAAAAGACTTCTCTCCACAAAACACTGGTGTGCTTGTTAAGGGATGTTACAACATGCTCCACATACATGATTTGGAGGATACACAGGTGCTTCTCCCTGCTGCAGGTGGTGCCAGACACATGGGCTGTGACCTGGGGTCCTGCTGCAGCCACTGGCACTGAGCCTCTCACCCACCCTGCAGCCTGCTGTAGGTGTTTCTCAGGACATGCACCCAGCACAGTGGCTGGGACTCCCACCCACTGCAGTGAGTGACACAGGGACCCCACTGGCTCCAGCCACAGACCAGGGACACCTATGCCCTGCTCTGACTCCAGCTGCTGTCCCTTTGGCAAATATAAGAGTCCAGCACTGAACATGTTCACATATGGCATTGACACACTTTAGATAAGAAGCTAAATTTAGAGGTAATGAATATTTGAAAGGTCTCTTTCTTTTTCATTAAATTTTCTTTAGTTTTTCATTCATATTATTAACTCCTTTTAAGCATTTTTGCTCCTTTTTTCTTTTTTTTTCCTTTTTCTCTTTCATACAAGCTCATCTCATATCACCCATTTGATTTCTGTCACTCACTTTTGGTAGACTAATTTTTTGTCGTTTTCAGTTGCTTTCTCTAGTCTTCTTAGAATGGTGTTTTTCCTTTTTTGCTTTCATATTTCACAGCACAGGCACTGTGCCATTGGTTTTTAGCCTCCAGGTTAGAACAGATCCTTCATTTCAGTTGAAGCCTCAATTAATTTTTCCTCCACTGCAAAACTCAGTGAATCTCCACTAAACCAGATAAAATAATCTAGTAATTAGTGGAAATTCAGTCTCTTTAACAGCTTTTCTTTATGGGTCTGTGCTACTGTTTGTGACCTGCTAAATGCTTGGGGGGCCTTTCACTGCCCCCACTGAGCCATCTCTGGTGCCAGCCCATCAGGCTCTTCCCTGACCAGGGACACCCCCACAGAGGTGTCCAGAAGTGTCTGCCCAGTGCTAGGACCCATTTCACTGTTACTCAAGTTTCCACCTTCACTCTTTGTATCCATAAGCCATCTGCAATGCATCAGCATCACTTGCTATTCTGTGGCACCTAATTGCTTGTGAAGAGACAATGATCTCTCATCTGTCTTAAAAACCTCTTCCTAATCTGTCTTCTTTCTAGATCCCCACAAGATAAGTAACTTTCTGTTGATGTCAGTTGTTCTGTGAGCATTTGTATGCATTACAGATAGATAAAAACTTCTAATAAGCCACAAAACAACAACTGCTGCACAGTTCAGTGCAGCAATAGATCTGATTTATTGTGCATTTTTTCATATGCTCACATGGTCCGCTTCAAGTGAGATTTTTCTAAAGAAAACAAGTGATCTGGTGTAAATATGTTTCTTGTCACAGGGGACTGACTTAGTTTTACACACACTTAGAGAGTGTGTGTGCAAATGTGTTAAGTGGTATTAAATTAATTAAGTCATCTTGACATACTTGTACATTTTCAAGTATTGCACTGAAGAACCTCTCTGAAATTTTCAGTGGTTATGCTTCTGGAGTTGTTTATAACAGTTTGAGATAGTGTTTACATTGAACATTTGTATAGAAACTGTTCATAACATAAGCAGTTTTTCAGATTGAAAAGTTGCATATATATCATGGAAAGGCATGGTTGGAATGATAAAGCTGTAGTTGGGAAATTTAATGAAGACTGTCAGGAGAAAAGTATGGCCATTTCTCTGCTTTATCACTTTTATACTTTGATGCTTATCTACTCTATTTCTTCTTTCCAGAGATCCTACTTAATCCTCTCTTTCATCCTTTTTCCTTTGACAATCCTACAAATGCCAAACTGTAGTTACTGGTTTTGACAAGATCACTGGTTCTTTGCCCTTCATTTTCAATCAAATCCTCTAGATGTTGCCTCTAGACTTCCCAATTGGCTCTGATGCTCTGATCTCTAATTTATTGGTAGAGAAGTGTAACTATCAGTTCCTAATCTGCATCTGCCGTTGGGAGACTGATTTATAATAGTATGTACAAGAGAATTTAAGTGAAGGAGAGCAATCTGACTTTTAAATTAGATTTCCAAGATATTCCCTAAAATGCTGCCATCCATTTTTTAACTCAGTACCTTCATGGGTGATCTGATGTGATCTATAGGGTTTTGGTAGTCAATGAAGTTGATTGGTATATCTTGCAATGAAAAACAGGACGCTAGGGTCAGTGGAGGAAGAAGCAATAAAATGCATGTGTACAGACAAATGAGATTGTCAAGAATGTTTTCCTGGCTTGACAAAGAATGCTGACAATCTACCACCTAGCCTACTGAAAACTCACACACAGTTCCTCGGCAGGTGCTTCCAAAGAACTGAGGCTGAGCCTTATAAATATTTATGTTGTACATAATTTCATTCTATTCCCAAGCTCACTACACAGAAGGCACATGTACCCTGATTTGTCTCTCTGCCACAAGTCCTGAACTGTGAATATGAAATCTGCACTTCATTTTGTCTCCCCTGCCACTCCATCTGTGATGAAGCATTAACAGTTTAGTGGGGCTGCCAGCCCTTAAGGCCCTGAGAGAAATTCCATCATACAGCTGAAATTAAGTGTAAATCATCATGTCAAGAAACCACTTAATGCATTTCTCTTTCAGTTTTCAGATTCTTTGTCACTTTTGTCTCAAAATTTTGTATTTAAAAAAATGATAAAATAGCCTAGTTTTCAGGTCTTATGCTAAATCTCTTCCACAAATATCACATCCAGAACTAATATAAAAGAGAATTTTTTTCCATTTTTTATGGGAAGACATAAAATCCTGTAGGTGAACAAAATTCCAGCACTACTGGGACCTTAGCTGTACTGTTAAGGCATTGGAGGTGGCCCGTGGATTGTAAATGCTGCTGACTAAAAAGCAGAGTTAGATTTAAACACTGTGACCTAACCTACTGACTTTGCCAAATATAAGAGGGAGACTTTGAGAAGGAAAAAAATATCAACAGAAATAAAAAAGCACGAATAGAAAAAAGAGTGGGGGGAAAAAGGAGGTAGTTTACATGTGACTTTTGTCCTACACTAACAGTCAAGGAGGAAATTTTTTGGAAGAAATGTTTCTAGTTTTTGAACTAGAAACATCCTCCTAAATAGGATGATTACCAGCCCCAAAAGCTTGTAAGGACTCAGATTACTATGCCTTCTGTGTATATGTATCACCTAAATCCCATTACAGAAAGGCAGCAGTGAGGCAGGTGGGTACTTCTTTGAACAGAGAGTATTTGATGAAAGCAGGAAAGGTGAGCATGGCTTTGGGGGCAAGGGCAGCAACAGCAAGGTCCATCTTGTGCACTTAGTGGGTGTTTAAGACAGACATTTTGATTTATCTGCCACTGCTGCAAAAAGTGGCCTACCTGCCCTTGCTTTCATGCTGACTACAAAGAATTTTCAAAGACACCAATCACACTTAGAAAGGGAGATATTTTGCCTCTGAAAACTCCTTTCTAGATGGTCTTTCCTGAGGTAGTCTGATCTGTCTCTGTAGCAGCAGGGCAATATGTAATATGTACTGTCTTTCTGAAGCTGGGATCATATGTCTGAAAAATGTAAATACACTGAATTAAGATAGTCTAGGTGTAGGTTTAGAAATATACAGTCATTTATTAATCACTTATAACTTTTAGCTTATAAAAATTTATATATTTTTGTATTTTTTCATAACCAGCAACCAGTGTCAACACTGTAATAAAGTGACTAGGTCACACACATGACAATGACCTGGATGCTTTTGGTCAAGCACAATTTTTAAAAGTAGCAGCTTAGAAAAAATTGCACTGGCTGTATGTACATGTTGTACTCTTGATATTAAACCTTGATTAATAATTTGCAGTTCTCTAGTTTAAGTATCTCTACACAGGAGGTTTAGGCCATTGGTGAATTTAGCAGTTGCAATTACAGATATAAATCATGCTAAACACCAGGCACTCCACAGGATGTTGTGTGCCCCGTGTCTGTGCACAGGTAGCAGCACAGGGCTACCAAGGTGTGAGAATATGTGAGCCATGCTCCACTTACAGAACTGTTTGTGAACTGTAAACGTCTCTGGGGACAAGTGCCCACAATCCCACATGGTGTCATACAGAGATGAGTTCTAGGGCACTCCCAAAGTGAATTCTGGGGAAAAATGTGTCTCACAGTTTAATTTTCATTGCAGGGAAACAGATTATTAAATCCATAAGCAAGCAGCACCAGTGAACTAACCTTAATTTGAAGAGCCTTTACATCTAACCCAGAGGAGTTTGTGCCTTACTGGGTTAGGGATAGGAGCTATGACATTTCTAGTCAACATATTATTGATTTAAAAGAAAACAAAAAAACAAAACAAAAAAAAAAAAACCCCAACAACAATAAAAATAATCTGGAAAGTTCAGTTTCTCCTGGATATCTCTTTTCAGGCTAAGAATTACTATTATTCTATTTTAGAAGTTTGAAGAAAATAGCATCATTATCAGTGTGTTGATGCTTCATGGCTCTTCTTTTCATGACCAGCCACTTTAAGGACTGGTAATAAGAGTTTCCTATGATGTAAATTATTTTAATCTATTCAATTAATTAGCTTCTTAATGGTCAGATTAGAGGTTAAGACTTTTCCTTAACCTGTTTCAAACTGGGCAAATAGGTATAGAATTCACAGAAATTATTAAAATATTTCATCTTCATTATCACTTTCAGTGTTTTGACACAGCATAGGCCCAGTGTACAGCATGATTTCTCTATGTCAAGTATTTTTTTATTTTAGTTCATGAAAAATCACATTGAAAGTTGCAGTACTGATCAGGAGATCATAACAGCAGTAGCTGCAGAATAAACTAACTGCAGTCACTGGGAATGAAAAGCTTCCATGCTGTTTTCTCATACTGTGAGAAGATAAACCAATCCCCTCACCTCTGCCCTTACCATAGTGTCAAAATTTTAAATTAGCTGCCAGAAGTGAGTACAGAGCTATACTATTCTTCTCGGTTGCTTACTCCTCTGACATTACTTTCTCTTATATATATTATTTTGGTTTTGACCTTAATCATATTACTGCAAAGCCCATATGGCTTATATTGAATTCCATAATCTTTTTGTGTGTTAAATGTAGCAAAATTGTCTATTTACTCAAGGCTTTTAGCTTCAAACTATTTATAAATAATACACCCCTTTATGTTCTTTAAAGCATTGTATACATCATCAGTAATTATATAGGTGTGGACCAATGTAATTGCATAAGTGTATAGTAAATTTTGCAAATCTTTACTCAAACAAATAAGATAGCTGTAGATATCTCTGCATCATGTCTATGCTAGAAGAATTCCTAATAAAAAGATCTTTCAGGTAAAATGATTTCTTTCATGCTCAGGTAGATACAGTACAGGCATAGTGTGATACTGCAGACACTGCCAGCTGAGACAGCAAACTACCCATTTAAAGGCTCAGGTTTGGTGCTCAAACTAAATATAGGAAGCTTGAGATCCCATCAGATCCCAGATTGCATTTTATTTAATGCATTTATCTGCACTATGTTTCTGAGTTGAGCTGATGGTTAGGTGCTACTGGATAAAAGTGTATTTATTCTTATTATTTGCATTAAAAGGTTTAGACATTATTTCCTGAGATAGTCATTAAGGTCCATCTGACCTTGTGCTGAAACTGGATTGTTTTGTGTATTCACCAGAGCTGCTACTCTCTCAGAGGCAGAATTTGTCTGCTGAAAGTTTGTTGATTTTTTCAGGCTGTGGCTGAGTCATCCCTGGTTTTTCTCATTTCTTTTTCGTTTTCTTCAATGTTTTACTCATATACAAACTGATATTTTTTCCCTTTTATTTACAAGGTTTAATATCCTTAAAGCTTCTTGCCTTGCTTCCCAAATACAAGCACATACTTTAGATGACTTGGGAACAGTTCTACGTCATGTCTCTAACACCAGGATTCAGTGCAATTGCAGCAGAGGGGATAACCAAAGATTATCCTGGTGCCTGTCCCCTTAGCACAGGACCTGTCAGTTGTGTCTTTCATCTCTTGCCCCATCTGTTTTGCACTCTGGCTGGTGTGGCAAGAGCCATCATGGAGCAGTGTTTGTGTTTCCATGCACGCAGTCGAGATGAAAAGTGCAGGAGTTGCATAATGTCCCAGCCAAGCTCTGCCTCTCTCAGGAATATAAATCCAGTGCTGAGCTGTTTTACAGGTGTTAAGTCTGCCATCTGCAGCAAATATCCACCCAGAAAATGCTTGCTCATATCACCCATTTTTTATAAGATGGTTGGTTCAACTTCACAGGAAGATACTCCAACAGTTTCCATCACAGTAAATAAGGGTGATGCTGTTCACCTGCTTTATAGCACTTGAACATTAGCTATTCAGCCAAATCAGTCTTTAAAATCAGAATATAAATAGCATTTATATTTTATACATGTGGAGTGCCAAATATTAAAGGGAGACTGACTACACATGATGGTTGATATTTTACTACTCAGAAAAGGCAAAAGTACCAGATTGGTTATCACAATTACCGAATTCATTATATGGGAAAGCTCAGCCATGGAATTAGAAGTCTGCCAGAAAGGACAACAAAAGATATCTTTGAGATTTCATTTCAGTTTGGTTTTGTTTCCCATCTTAAAATTCAAAATGAAATAGACATTAAAGTCTTTAAAATATTTTAACATTTAAATTTTTTACATACCTTCTTTTACCTATTGTTGTTTCAAATAAATAATCTGACACTTCTCTGTTAGATGATTTAAGGTGGGTTATAAGAATATTACAAGAGATGCACACAGACAAACAAATCCCCTGTATTGGAAAGATGTTGGAAAGATGCAAAGACAAAACAATTTTGTTGTCCTGTTCAAAAATTCTGGTTGCCCTTTGCGATTCATGATGGCTGCAATCTCTTTGGCCTTTTCCCATCAGGATTCTGCTCTAATGATGAACTCTGCAGCATGTACAGAAATTGTTCTCAAGCCTATGTTAACAGTCCTGATAATATATTTTTTAGGTTTCCTCTACGCTCAGAACAGTACCAAACGCAGCATTAAAGAGCGACTTATGAAGCTCTTGCCCTGCTCGGCTGCCAAAACGACATCTCCTGTTACTCAAAGCAAGTTTTATTTTTCATTTTTTTAATTTGATTTTTTTTTTTTTTAGGTTTGCATGCATCAAAAGTTATACTTTCATTAACTGCTCATTTGAGAGGAGAGATATCTGCTAAAGTAATCATGTGGTTTATCGAGGTTTAAAATCTAGTGATGCACAGATTTGTCTATGCAGAGTAGGATGGCAAGATACCAGTGCCATGGTCTGCCACACAGGAGCTTGGCAATTGCAGCAGAGGGGATAACCAAAGATTATCACTTGGCACTTATGATCTGCAAGTTAGTTGACAGGAGATTCCCTGGTTAAATTTAATACCTGCTCTCCATATATTTGAATAGTGGTAACGTTTTTTCATTTTTATGCGCGCTTCTGTGTGTGCTTGCTATCCAACACACAGGGGGTACAATCATAACTGGTCTGGGAGGAATGGAATGGCCCTGCAGGCTTTGAATATAGAACTTCAAACTACTCAGGGAACAGGAATTAAGTTGTTGTCTGAGAGGAAAAAAAAAAAAAAGAGATCCTAGGGAAAGTATGTGAATGTGGATATACAGGAAAAGCACATTGATGCTATACTGAATGTCTTGATAAAATCTCTCCAGAGTAGGTAACAAATATAGAGGGGCAGAGGGAGTGAGAGATCAATACATAGATACATATACATTCCTAGATAGAAATTAATTATAGTAATAACACTATAATGTCTTCCTATATAAATTGACTCCTGTAGCAGATTTTAAAATATCTCTTGGATCCAATTCAATTTCGATTAATTCAACTGAATTCTAGGCACTAATATGAGCACCTAAAATCAGAAGCTGAATGGTCCACATGTTTCCTGTATACTCTTCTGATGAAACATATCAGTCAATGTTAGGTAAAAAAGGCCTGCAAGAGCAGTTCCCCTTGTGCAGTGAATCCAGGACAACCAAAGGCAACTTCACTAGAAATACAGGCCCCTACTTAATGTCAAGAGTATAGACCTAGGGTTTCTTTATGCTGTCCCCCTTCACTGTCTTTCATATACTCCTCTGTAGAAAAAAATCAGGTGCTTGCTTTCTTTTTAAGTATTTGAGATGAAAAAGGCCAGATTTCTGGATGTACACTGATTTATTTTTTCATGGTGTCCTTAGCTGATATGTCTTAATTGAAAATAAGGTAGCTTAAAAACTGCAGTTACTGTTGGAGCACTTGTAAATAACTCTTTCTGGACAAGTTACTTACAGCTGCATGGCTTGAGCAATATAGCCCTAGACAATAAAAGGAATCAGAGAATCACAGGTTTGTTTGAGTTGGAAGAGAAACCTTTAAAATCATCTAGTCCAGTCCTACTGCACAAGACCAGGTTGCTCAAAGTCCCATCCAACCTGAACTCTCCCAGGGATGGGGAATGGAACAGATAAGGAAATAGAACAGAATGAATAGAAAGTTTGATCTGTTTATTTGAAGTTGCTGGGAGAGTGACACATCCTTATTCCTTGCACATTTATATGTAAATTTTTCATCTGCACAGGTAACCAAATATATTTAGAGTCAGTCTCAGAAATCTTGACCATGTCAAATTTTTATTTTCCTTACTGAAAGTAATCTATAAACCAGAAGAGAAATTGAACTAAAACGAGTATTAAATATTTCCTATTTGACAACCAAGCACTAAAAAAGGTACATTCAATAATTTTCTCTGTAATCTCCTCAATAATGAAGTTCTACATTAAGTAAGAATGTTACATCAAGTGAAAATCTTGAATAAGACTATCATTGTAGATATACACTGTTATTATTCCATTTTGACATCATGTACTATTTCATTTCTGCTAGCATGAAAGAAGCAACATTATAGTGTCCTAGAAATGAAAACAGCACCACTTGCAATAACAATCACATGGTGTGAATTCCTTAGAAATTATCAGGGAAATATTTTTTAAACAAGTAATTTATTGAAATATACATAGCCTGAATTTGTGCTTCTGCACTTCTATCAATATGTGCCTACAAAGGTTATCTAAAAATGTAAAATCTTCTTTCAGCATTTGTATTGAACATATTTCAGCATTCCTATTGAAAAAAGCATGTAAAAGAACCCTTCTTTGTGTGCTCTAGTCTAGTAAGTCTAAACTTGAAATCATCATTCCCTAGATATGTGCATGTGCTAGTACACTATGGTAGGACTACACTCAATGGTTTTGAAAAAAAACCAAAAACATTCTAAATAGTTATTAAATAGTTAGGGAAGCTATAATGTGGAGTTTGTTCAGGGAAATGCATGTGCACAATTTTTTACAGATATGAATTATTTGAACAGTACATTTGCTTTTTGCCGTGTTTTTACCATCTTTTTCTTTAATGCATAATGAAAGGTTCAAAGTATATCTCCTATGACATTTACATTAAAAAATGTCTTTACTATTTAGCTATAAGAAATCTACTAATTAATGAAATTCGTAAGAATATTTTGTTTAGTAAATTAATGAGGGATTGTGAACTTGTTTCTGTTTTTCAGTTGACATGAAATTTCATTTCTATGAAAAAAAAATGTATTCCTAACTTATCTAAGCTGAATATACCAAAGAACTGAAATAACTAATGCCACATAAATCATTATTGTTTGGAAATAGATAAAAATAGAAATAGAAAAAATAGATTTTCATACACTTTCCTGCATATTTTAAAGTATAGATTTTCTTTTCCAGCCTGGTAGCTAGAACTGTGAAGAAAAAATTTAAAACCTGCAAATGACTCATGAATGCCACAGCATTTCAGTCATCACAGTTGGTTGATTGTAAGGAAGTTTATGATGATCTTGCATTTGTATTATTTCTATCTATAAGACACTAGAGAAGTCGAGTGTAAAGAATGTTATACTGAACTTTTTCATTAACAGCATCAGCCTATTGCAATCCTCTGCATGCTCACTGAATCATTCAAATGCAATAAAAATGTTTACTACTAAGGATATACCAAATATTGTGCTCAGCACATTGTCTGGTCTTTATCTCTAGGCTCACATTTATTATGTGTATTCATTTTATTCATTCCAGAAAAGCTTGTAAATGTCTCTCTAGGTAGCCAGATGTTTTACAAATGGGTGCTTAGAGAACTCATTTCAAGTTAAGTCTTTTACTGTCTAAAACCAAAGCCCATTTAAATCCCATGTAACCATTCAAATGGAAAATACAAGTGAGCTTTCAACAATATTTATTCTCAGGTTGATTTTTTTTGCCCATTTAGTCTAAGTACCTAGTGTTAAGTTGCAGTTAACCAAAAAAAATCATCTGGATCACACTGAGACCGTCCTCCTGAGAAGAGTGCTAACAACAACATAGGTTTCACAGGAGAAAGGACAAGCCCTAAATTTTGTGAAGATTTTTCCATATAGTTTATATATTATTAAATATCTCTTGAAAGGTTGTTTATTTTTTGTTTAGCTGAACTGTATCTTCTGATGCCAAATTTCTCCCAAGCAGCTGAAAGCTATTATTTCTGCATTACAGCAGAACAAAAACATATGAAACTGTAGGCATAATACTACTTTAATTGAGTATTCTAATACTATGTGTTTATGAATATTAAACCAAATAGGCTTTATTCTAAGAATAAAGAGTCACAGATTCTAATTAAATAAAATATGTATCTTCAGCACTGTATAAGTGACAATTAGGCATTTGTACTCTTATGTTTCTATAGTTCCTATAACTCTTAAATCAAAATAAGCCAGTAATTTCATTTAATTAATCTGGAGTACTACATAAGTTACATTTACTTAAAAATGGACACACACATTCATTTTATTGATCACAAGTGACTGGTACTCTATTGTAAGTTCCTTTAACTGTTTCATTGAACTTTTGCATATAAAACTCTACCTAGGAAAAAATGCATTGCTAATTCTCATTGTTTTAGGTCTGCACTCAACTGTAAACCTTGAATGTGTCTATCCACATTCTTAGTTACCTAAAAAAGAGGTCACTAAAGCTACCATGTTCCCCACTTAGACTGCTCACCCCCAATAATATTTCTCCTAAAGGGTCAGTTGTATGATACTCAAAGTAAGATCTGCTGCTGGATGTGCAACAGCAATTTCACTTGCTTTCCAGAGGACAACTTCACACTAAAAATCCCAGCCTGATACAGTCAATTCACATCCATTATCTAACTGAAGGAAAATTTTCAGTTTTCTGCAGTCACTGAAGTTTTATAAAATTATTTCCTTTGGTCAAAGTGTTGTATAAACAGAAATGTCATACTGAATGTATTATGTATGCTCTTGCAGGATGTTGGCTTTCCATTTTATTGCTATTATTACTTATAAGATAATTTGCAGGCTACTGGATCATCACTGCTGTTCACTATTCTTTGCAGCCACAGTAGCAGATGATAGACACCCTTTTCCTATGAGTTCAAAATGGACTCATCATTTGTCATTAAAGCTGCAAAAACAAGTTTTTAAGAGAATATATTTTCTTTCTTCCTTTCCCTTTCCCTTTCCCTTTCCCTTTCCCTTTCCCTTTCCCTTTCCCTTTCTCTTTCCCTTTCCCTTTCCCTCCCCCTTCCCTTCCCTCTCCCTTCCCTCTTTCCTTTTTTCTTCTCTGTCTTTTTGAAAGGGATAAGTATTTTTACTTCCTGCATTTCTTGTTGAGCTTTCCTTCTCTGTCTCTTGTATTCTGCAGACACTGTAGAAGATGAAATGGAAATGGCCACAGTACGACATAGACCTGAAGCTCTTGAACTGCTGGAAGCACAGAGTAAATTCACAAAGAAGGAACTTCAGATCTTATATAGAGGTTTCAAGAATGTAAGCACTTCCTTTTTGAATTTGCAATCTGTTTATGGGATGTGCCACTGCAGTCTCAGCTGTGTAAGAGTGACTAGCAGTGCAGCTCATGAGATTCAGTAGCTAAATACTGCATATTGATGAGGAAACAATCACTCTGAAACAATTGGTCTAAAGTCATTAAACTATTTAATGAACAAAAGATGCAGGCAAAATAGAAAACATCAAGGAGAGAATAATTATAACTTAGTAGGAGAAGTTACTTATTATTATAAGAAAGCTTATTCTTAGTAGAATAAGTATAACTTATATAGTTGGACTTTGTTCAAAGACAAATTGAAAGTTGTGTTGAGGTTGTTTGTCTAAGAATGCAATAATGGAAGAGTCCTGAAAAATTTGGTCAGTAAGAAGAAAGATTTTGATTTTTGTATTCACAGGAGCTGTCACAAGAAGTAATTGATTTCAACTGCACTAGATGACTTTTTATTTGGTGAACAGCTGTAGATAACTTCATCAGTTCTCACTCATTCTAAAAATCTATAAACTTCTTAGATCCCTTTACTAGGAGTAATTGTGATATTTTTTTTTTTTTCTGAAAATGTGTGAGGTAGAGGCAGGTCCAATGTTTTATTTGACAGGGATCCCAACTGAGCACCCCAGTACACGGGTGTAGTCTGACTCATTTTCCAGTGTGTACAGCTGCCCTGTAGGCCTGGGCTTAGCTTTGACTTGTGAGGCATGCATGGCTAGTACAGCAAAGAAATAAAACTCAAAAAAGATCTTAGTAGGTAGTATTGAGCTCTGTTTTTTAAAAAAATATACTTTTTCTCTATTTATTTTATTATCCTTTAAATGATTAAAAAATATGTGAAATATTGAATGCAGTTAACATTGGATAGAAAATGTTAAAGAAATACTCTATTAAAATTAATAATAGCAAATTTTTAATCATTGGTGTTTAGTGTTAATCTATAATTTCAGCTGTAAGTATTGCAACTGTGCAGATGCTATGTCTCCTGCTAAGCTGAAGCTAAAGATGAATTTAATTGCATTTATCACCTTGTAGTTTAGATTTTCTTTCACCCTTCTTGGGTGAAAAGGGATGATCTCTTGCCCATGGCATTTAGTACCTGGATGAGATAAAAACACACTGAAGCTCCATTATGGAATCAGAGAGGATATCTTCAATAGCTTGTAAAGAAGTGGAAATGTTGCAAAGTTCTTTGCTGTCCTGCATTCTGTAAAGAAAGCAAGACATGCAAAGGGATGTTTTAAGCATATATTTTTATCAAAATCTTACAATGCAAGCAAGACAGAGTCACTTAATGTGTCCTGTCTGTATCATTCTCAGTTCCAGAAAGTATATAATGTTGGCATGTTAGTGATTAACAGTGATTGCTCTTAAAAGCTTTTCATTTCCTCAGGGTTCCAGAGAACATTCCCCTGCTAATGACAATATTCTCCAGGCATTGCAAATCATGATCTAATGTCCCTAATTATCTAAGGCAAAAAGGTACAAAGTATAGTGGATAAAAGAAGCCTTCTGTCTGTTTCTCCAAGAATAATTATTTTTAGAGTTTCAGAAACTAAGAACCTTGATATTTCTTTGCACAAAATGAAGTATGAAGAATGAGAATAGGTTATAAGGAAGTATTTAAATTGATACCTTTTTTCTGAAAAGAAGAATTCCAGCTCCTCATATGCTTTTTTGTTCCAAGATGTAAGTTCTACTTACATCAAAGGAATGTTGAGAGTACGAGATGATAATACATTTTTATCCATATGTTTTATTTCCTGATCAGTACATGATAATTCAAGACATGCATATATAACATATCTTTCACTAGATAGAGTTAATGGACATGAACTTCAGTGGTTTTGTGTATAATATCATTGCAAAATTATCAATTGTGATCTAAAATACTGTAAAGCATGCCCAGGGCTGGTGACTCTTATAAAGATAAATCAGTTTAAAGTAGTATTCTTCAGCCCAAGCATTGGATTTCAGAAATGGATGATTTCAAACTTTTTGTTGAGTCGGAGTTTGTTTTATTTCTCATATTAACAGTTTCTACTGCAGTATATGTTGCTAGATCACAGTTCTCAAATCATTTCAGAGAACTGGTAGGACAAGTCTACCTCAGCTCTCTGAGCATCTTGTCAATGCTGATTAGTTCACCTTTCCTGTCACGTATCTACCTTTTATTGAATATATGTAGTGGCTTTGATGGGTACTGATCCACAGTGGCATTGCAATGTCTCCCATGGTCTGTGCTTGGACTGTCCCTCCCTTACAGAGCTCCATCATCCTCTTCTGCCTGCCACAGGCCACTTGCCTTCTCACATTGACATCCAGCTTAGTGCTATCCTGCCAACATTTCGAAGCACACGTAAGCCTGTGTGCTTCACACATCTGCTTTGTGCACCAATGTCTCCTGGGTGCCACCCAGCTGGACACTGACTTTGCTTTGTTGGGCATGAGCCAGCAAATGTGTCTGTCTATGCAGAAAAGGCAGTTCTGCTTTAAGTAAGGCATTTCCAGCAGGTTGAGGGAGCCCGGGGGGGGCTCAAGCATCTCAGTGTCCTTCCCAAACTGAGGGGCCAGAACTGGGCACAGCACCCAGGGTGTGCCCTC
Organism: Urocynchramus pylzowi; assembly: GCA_013397555.1. NCBI lineage: Eukaryota > Metazoa > Chordata > Aves > Passeriformes > Fringillidae > Urocynchramus > Urocynchramus pylzowi. The sequence goes on from VZRH01004429.1 coordinate 1,810,864, forward strand.
ACCAGTGACAGGTACAGGGGAAGAATGACCTCCCTGCTCCTGCTGGCCACACCATTCCTGATACAGGCCAGGATGCCCTTGGCCTTCTTGGCCCCCAGGGCACACACAGAATCACAGAATCCTGAAAGCTTTAGAAAGAACACCTGAAAGCTTTAGAAAGTCTCAGATTATATTTGAGTAGAGCTGATGCTCTGAGTAAGCAAGTGGTAGAGTATAATTGCAGGGAATGCTCAAAGATGATTGAAATGCTTTTGGGACAATGGCTGTTTTGGTAGAACTCAAAGCAACATATAAAATGAAAGGGGATATACACTAAAGAAAACATAAGGAGGTGGGATAAGCACCTTCAGATGGCATAACAACTATTATATGGAAAATTATCAAGGGAGAACTTATGTCTATATTAGGTAATTCAGCCATTTTTAAACTGCTATACTATCCTTGAAAAATGAGCTTAATATAAGGCCTAAGCCCTTCTCAGGCTGAAAAGGTTGTCCCCAGCACTCTGGCTTTACAATATTCCTGTGATGTTGTTGATGAATTGTTGCTCAGCTGCCATCACAGTGGGACTTTTCCAATTTGTATTTGGCTTCCTGTCATCCCATTTCTTGTAAATTGAAATTGTGATTGCTGCAGTCATTAACCTTTCAAACCAACAGCTCTGTGGCAGTCCTAGTACAAGTGGTACTTCACAATAACTTTTACAGACTATCAAGCATGGACTCAACATGTGGTCTTTCTTTCTCTTCTGTCCATTGATAGATCTCTCCCAGTTTTAAAAACATCCATTTGAAAAATAGCTAGATAATCCTTTTGCTGCACAAAAGATGCTCCTGTACTAAATTTAAATGTTAATATTATTTTCATTTTGGTTGATAATTCTTGTAAAAAAATTGTAGAGCTCTGTGGTGAAACTCCTAGACTTTTCCAAAAAAATGGAAAGATTTTTCATGAACCTTTATCTTATTTGGCTGTATGTCAGAGAAAATGTGAATTGAAGTCATAAATGCATAAAAATGTTTGTGGACACATACTGGAGCTTTAAATAGGCAGCTCCACACTTTTGACATTTATTGGGAATTTCTAAGACACTTTTCTTTCCTTTTGCAGATGAGAAAAATAATGATATTAAGAAAATAAATCTGACAATGTTACATTTCAAAGATTGGTTCCCTCATCAAACTACCCATTCTATGTGCATAAATATGAAATATGCTAAGTTATTCAGAGATTTTTCTATTTCAGTTATGATTTGCTGGAAGCATTGTATCACTGTATCATTCACTATTTCATTTGTGAGTCTCACAGAAAGTTTAATGGAAGTTAGTTTTAGAGGTGATAAAGCTCATTTATTGATTATCTAAACCATTTGGGTTTTGTGTTTGAACATTTTCCCATTTAATTAGAGTTTTAAAAAATGAAAAAATGGGCATTGCAAAGAGTTAAAATACCTCTGTCATGATCCAAAACAGAGATTTTGAACCTCCATTCCTTGCTCTCTTACTTAACCTTTTCCACCTGTTCTAAAGCATGACAAGGGACAATGACAACATAATCCTCTTAGTTTATGTCTCTGGAACATTGTATATTATGAAACAGAGGCTTTCATGATACAAGAAGTAATATTTTAGCTTGGATCATCTTTCTCTGATCTGGCTGTGTCACCTATCTCACAGAGACAATAGGATGTCTTCAGTTTGTTGTGATCACATTCAGTTCTATACTGAACTTGTATGTTTGTATTGCAATGAGTAAAAGCAGATTCAAGATTAATACAGACCAAAACAGAGAGGGAAAACCCCAAACTGAACATGAGTGGAAATGGCACTGACATCAGTCCTCCAAAGCTTGTTCTTGTAGGTGAAATAGCTTAGAGCTTTAATAGGCTTTTCAGCCTCCCATGTGGAGCCCTAGGACATCAAGGAAGATTTTTCATTTCACCAGCAGTCGGTGCAGTTGCTTTTCCTTATGATTTGATGACTGTCTATACAAGTCTTAGGGCTTCACAGCATGCAGTCTTAGCAAGATCTTTCCAGATGCAGAACTTCTGACCCAGCAGAAGAGAGCCTAGAAGAAAAATATAGATCAGTTAAAAGTTTCTACCTGGTTTCCTTGGCTAACATGAATCAATACTGAAACCATTTGAGCTATATCCCTCTGTGACTCCCAATATTTAACAGGGGATGCTCTACTTGGTATCAGCACACGAGACATTCCCATTGTGCTGAAAGCTTTTGCAGAGGGGCTGACCCCTCTGCCCACAGCAGTGTTTGAACACCAGTGTTGTGGACATGCAGAGGTTGTACAAAAAAAGAAGTACCAACAACTTGTTTTTTCAGATAGACATAGTGATGACAGCTGAACAGGTTGTGCCTCAAGCATATAAACTTGCTGAACTTTGAGCATAGAAATGCTAATAAAATGGAAAAAAAAAAGTAAATGGAAGTTCTAAATCTTACAAGAAGAACAGATAGTAGTAATTCAAATTGAAAATTAACATCTCCCCATGTTAGAAAACTCCTGTGACTTGTTTTAATAAACTAAACAATAGACAACAGCATAATGAAGCTCAGGCAAATAAACCTAGAAGCTAGATATTGTGTGTGCTGTCAATAGACAGATTTCTGTAAATATTTTTCTCTAAGGTTTCTAAGGTAGACATGTATAATGCACATAGCTTAAATCTCCCTTTTTTAAAGTTGAGTTCTTGTTTTCCAGTTGTGCCTCAGATAAATTGTTTTCTTAACTTTAGATGACTGAAGAATAACTTTAAAATAAGCAGCCCTTGCCAAGAAAGAATTTTGTTATTATTTTGCAAAAGCCCTGGCAATCATTTGTTAGGGACTTAGAGGGAACTCTTCCATATTTCAAACAAGGCTATGTGAAAATCTTTTAACAATCTGAGCAATAAATAATTCTTACATTTATCATGTGTTTCTTTGAGAGTTAGTAAAGAGACTTGAAACAGTTCAAAAAGTTTTCAAGTAAAATAATTTGGAAGTACAGTTTGACAGACCTAGATTATACTTCAGTTGTCACAAATTTACACATCTTAGTGTGTTCAGCAGAGATATTTGTTTCAATTAGTCTCACAGTTACTAGCAGAGATTGAAATCTTCTTTCTGAAAGTTAATAATGACCTCAGTCCCTACACTTCTATTCATCTCATGGCTTGCACGAGACACTTCATGTTGTGCTCACTAGGAAAAAATGTCATCTAGCTTACCAAGGACTGTCTTCATAATAGTGGCTGCTTGCTCCTGAATTATCTCTGAAAAAGGTAGTTGCCAAATCTCTAATTGAGAAACGTACAAAAAGATTGTGATTTAAATACCCAATAGTAATAGTAGTCCAGAGCACCAAATGCCTCTAAAGTTCTCCTTTGTAAAAAAAGGGAAAAAAAAAAAAAAAAAAAAAAAAAAAAAAAAAAAAAAAAAAAGAAAAAAAAAAGTCCATGTTAGATTTTAGTGGAATTTTATTGTTCTGTGTGCTTGTGAGCCCCTCCTATTTGGAACTAACAATACCATGTCCTGTGCTCTGATGTGCTCTCCCTGGGGCTCACAAGTGCCAGGCTGACACTTGAAGCACAGTGCAGACCTCCTCTTTACCAGCCAGATGCTCAGTGTAACTCATCTGCTGGAAGAGCTGTTTTGTACCACACGAGCTTTTATGTGCATCAGTTTGGAATATAAATGTTTATGTGCTAGACTACGAGCGGCCACATGTCGTCTTTGGCTACAGCTCACTGCAGTCACTTTTTTGCAGCATCTGGGCTAAGCACTACAGAGCCTGTTTTGAGTTATGTGCAGTGGTTGGATTTTGGTTTCTGGGTAGTCACTAACATTACAGAAGTAACGTTTGGTGCAATGCAGCTCTGATGATGTTGTAATTTCAAAATTCAGTAAGGGGACATCTCTTACTCTCCTTTCTCTGCTCATCCCCTTTTCTTCATGAGGTGCAATGTTTAACTGAAACTGCTATAAATATTGTACTTTATAACACACAGCTTAACATAAAATTGTTCTGTGAGAATATTTATCAGTTGAGACAGCAGCATTCAAAAATCCCTCTACCTGGCTTTCTTGCTACCAATGTCCTTACTTTCAAATAATTAATGTACAAAATGTTATAATTCTTTATTAAATCTTGTACGAAGTTCTCTCTCTGTTCCCCTCCAATTCAGATGCAGCATGTGGACACACGTATTTTCAGGTGGGGATGCTAAGCCTGAAAAAGGAGGGGAGAGGGAATAAATATGCCTTCTGGTGAAACTTCTTGATGGTGCAGTTCAACCTTTTGGGTCCTATGGACTTGACAGATAAATCTTATCTGTCATGGATCCCAGGAATTTCCAAATTATTTTGGATCTTTACATTTTTTTCTACTTTAAATTTCTAATCAATGTGAACAAAATTAGCAACATACAGGTTTTGTCAGAAATGAGTGAAACAGATTAAAGTCCTTTCTTTATTTCAGCAGAATTAATTTCTGTTTACAAAATGTCTTTGTATCAACATCTGTGCTAAAAATAAACACTGGTAAGTCTTTAAATAAAATAGCAAATCACAAGTGACAAAGCCTCAAGGTCAAGTCTTTCAGTGTCAGGGAAGTTTATTACAAGTCTTGGGTCAACCTGCATTTACCTTTGAGTGAAAGTGTCTGACAGAGCCCGTATCTTTTAGATCAGCTGGACATTTGTGCAGTTGCACTTCAGTTATATGAGTGATTCTCATATTAGCTTTCAAGTAATGGAATTTATTCAACCCGGTGAATTCCATTGTGAAATATTTTTAAAAGATCTTAGATACGGTGAGTGTCAGAGAAGAAATAGGAGCCAATAACTCAGAAGACAGCATGATTCAGTAAACACAGCATGAAACTAGAAGTCTAAAGACTCCAACCTTTTGGCTCTCTGGCTAGCTTATTAACTGCCACACACCTTTAAAAGCCTTAACTATCACACTAAAAAGCCTTCTGGGTTGCCTGAGACCATTATACAGTGCTTCAGGGCTTGCGTGGGCTCCGCATTGACAGCTGCCTGATTTAATGTCTCTGGTCTGACAGCCAAACCCTTTCAGATGGTCCCTGGCTATCTGAGAGATTGCTTCTCAGCCATTGATCAAAGCCCCCTCAAACACATCTTGGGAACAAAGTGGGGAGTACCAGTGGGGGGGCTGGTGGCTGTGGGAAACTGAACTTTCCCAGGAGCTGGAGATAGCAAAGTTCATCCCTAGAGGAGAGGAAAATGAGCACCGAATTCCTCGGTGTTAAGAGCTAAATGTGTGGGCAGTGTGTTTGAGGGAGGTACTTTACCCTTCAATGGCCAAGCTCCATATCTGTCAAGTAGAAATCACAGTAAACTCATGCCTGAAAAAACACTGATTTAGGAAGCACATTATGTGCACTTTATGTATTTCTAACGATTATTTACTCACTCCATTTATGCATCTCTGGCACTGTGATCAGCTTCACAAAAAAGAAGTGCCAAGAACAACTTTTCAAAGTGAACTCTGAATGACTGAATATAGCAGTATTTGTATCTATCATACTATCTACAAGCAATTGCAAATATCAGAACAACAACATTATTATGGTTTTTCTAGTGATTTAAAATGTCAGCATTAAGCACTGTATTTAGATGCACAGGCTACCAAGTCAATAGTCTACTTCACTGAAAAAGAGGCTTTGTAGCACCCCTGTAATGGAGCATAAGCTATGACAGCCTTAATTTCTTATTTTGTTCTCGAAATCGGTGGTTGTGGAACCAAGACAATGTGCCATCAACTTAGCAGACTGTGCAAGTTTTTATGTCCAGTAATTTCAGCCACAGTGTATCTCTATAAGAAATGATACAATTATGAGGTTTATTTAAGTATTCAGTTCCAATGATTTGCCTTATGCTACAAATTTTAGATATGATGCCAAAAGCAATGTATCAAATATCCACATATGAGGAAAGGAAAGCTCCAGAACAGTCTGAAGGAGATTCATATAGTTCATTTAGGTATTTTTCTGTGCTAAAACAATTATCAATCAGCTCATATGCCTTGCTAAACTTCAAATTCCATTCTGATGCTTTTCTCATGTCTTTGAATTATAAGAATAATATCTCCTTAATAAGCAGCAATGGTGTATCCTCCCTTGTCTTATGGAACTGTTCACCCCTCCTTCTCAAAAGGATTTAGATGTATGGACACAAAGCCCACTCTGGTCCTTCCATGATCACCTTGAGCAATAGAGCTCTTGTGGTCAAGTGTCTTCTCCTTATCAAGGACCTGCACTCTGGGGAGACCTTTGGGCAGCAGAATAAAAGTGTCAGTGTCCTGTGCTGGTGGACTGGGCGAGCATAGAAGTGACAGTGAGGTCTTGATACTTGGGGAGGGGACCCTGTCTCAGACACTGAGTGCCAGAGTTCCCCTAGGATGAGGCATATTGCCCTCACTGTGTGGACAGGGAAGAGGCATTTCTTCCCACAGACCTCATCTCTCTCTCACCCAGAGCAGCCTCCATTCATATCATTGCCTCACTTGTGTCTGATTTCCCCACTGTACTTGGTGAATCAGCTTCAACTTATGCTAATGTCAGGCTCAGTTTTATAAATATTTATGCAGGTAAGCACATTTGTTCTTCTGTTTGCACTGCTGGGGCCCTTCTCCTGAGACAAAGTGTTGTTAGTAGTGGAGAAAGCAAAAACCTTTGTTAAAGGGTAAATGTATTACCATATAAAATATAAATAATGAGCTCAGTGTTTGATTTTCAGTGTCAAAACCAGTCCTCATTGAATTTTATGTTCTTTGCCATTTCTGCAAGCTGGCAGGAGGCTGTAGGAACTGAAATTTCTTGGTATTTTTATTGTATTTAGCACTAACCAAATATTGACCTGTCTACCTTTACCATTGCACATCTTTGAAAGAAACAAAGAACAACCACTCTGAAAAATACTGGAATAGCATGACTTAGGACACTTTGAGCCTGGCTATCTTTCATTCAGTCATGTGTCTCAGGAATGCAAAACTGAGTGTTCTTACGTCGTTATTAAAGTGAAAATTTGGTTTGATGTCAATACTTAGTATCAAGGTCCAGTTGATTGACAAGCATTTTAGACAGGATATAGAATATTTTTTTCACCTGGACATGATATTTCTGCTTCATAAATACCTTGAGCTCTATTCAGGCTTTTCCATTTTCTGATATGGCCATGGTGCAAGTCCACTAACATTTAGCAGAAGGTTGTTAGTACAGTTTCTTCCTCCGTGAATCTTCCACTCTTCAAGGATACAAGGAGCTTCTAGGATAAACAAAAGCTCCCTCATGTTGAAAAAACAAAATAAATGCCTCCGTGGTTTTAAAGAATGGAATTGACTACCTTAAAATATTGCTTTTAGGGACTGGTAACATTCTCCATTCTGCTCAAGAGAATCACTTGAGTGGGTCTAACGGAGTACACCCAAGGGACCAGCACTTGCTAACATGGAGCTATTCCTTCTCATCTCACCTAGGATTTCAGCTGATTTGAAATGACTTGATTAAAAGAACTCACTTGGGAATGTGTGAAAGGCAAGTTACTGAAGCAGTGCTCACCTAAATACAGCTTTTCCCAAGAGGGTGAGCCCTCTTTGTGTTTGCCAAAGTGTTTACAACAAGCTGCACTGCTGAAGTATGGATTCTGCTGCGTTTAGTTTAATTATATTTCCTGCTTATTTGTCAAGTTAGGATTGTAAAACACCATCCTGCAGTGACAAGTAAGGGCAGGAACACTAAGCACCACTCAGATGCCTGGGACTCATCCATGAAGTTTGGTGTTTCAAGCTTTCGGGTGAGCTTTTAAGTTCAAGTCTTTAGCCATGTTGTTTACTGTTGTTTTACTGCCAGTCCTAATAATAAGAATCTAAAAATTTCACTAGTTAGTGGGCATTGCTGAACAAAGAATGGCTCTGATTAAAAGCATTTTCTGGCACCTCGCCTGCTGAGTTGTGGAAGCAGCCAAAGTGTTGATTGTTATTTACTGTGTGAAGCCACACATGCTGGATGTGAGCCAGTTCCTTTATTTCTGCTTGTTTTCCTCTGAAACTGCCATAGCAAGTAGGGGGTGGAAAGAAGCTTTTGTTCATTAGAGTTCCTCCAGTGGGAGGCTTAAAATGTGGTACATCTTTGCTGTGCCACAGGGAAACATTATTGTATCTCTTCTACAGGTGGCTAAGTAGAAGCAAGTTTTGTGTTTTACCTGATGAGACAAAGCTTGAAAGAGTTTTTACTTGTATTTCACCAATGGATGTCAATGGAGATGCTGTCAAATCAAAACTGCCACACATTCCTAGAAATGTAGACTGTTGCCACTGAGTTATAAAATGAGTTTACAGCTCCTGTGACAGAAATGAAAATGCAACAACCTGAGGTGTTCCCTCTGTGAGTCTTTAGCTGAAGTAATCCTACTGTACTTGAAGTTGAAGAGGAAAGATCGAAAGCAAAGTTGTCCCTTTAGACCCAGTGATTAGTGCTCTCTGTTTGGGTCTGCCTTCTTTCTTTTGAGTCTTATAAAATAGCTTAAGCTTTACACTGGTAACCAAATAGGCAAATTCATCTGAAGATTTAAGAGTAGGGACAAAAGATTTTCTGAGGTAACTGTCCCTAACTGTTCCTAACCATTTCCCCAACCATTACTCTGTGTGTCTTTCATCCCATACAGCTTCTATAAAGACTGGAGAAGATATTTCTTTCCCACCATCACTTTTTGCTCTCTAGGCTCACAACTATATTCAAGGATGCAAGACTAGAGTATGTTCTTTTGTGTTCTGATCTATAAGGATTAATTCTGCAATAAATGAGAATAGCAAACTGTCTTAGGGAGATATTTGGGCCCTCCTGAAGTAAATAAATCTGATCCAAGATATAATTTTGGTTACACATATTTCATCATTCATCCCTTTTTTTGTTAGAACATCTTTCTGTATGATGGCATGGAAGTTATTTCTAAAAATACAAACCAAATTTCTTTTCAATAAAGAAGAGGTGTTGTGACAGTGATTTTTTATAGCCCACTCCTGAGAAAGCTAGCATGAGAAATCAAATTTTAAAAAAAAGAAAACCAAGAACTAATTGCATTTCAAGAGACAGGGGGTTAAATTATTACCTGTCCCTTTCCTGATAACACAAAATATAGAAGTGAAAATTGAAGTTAAAAACACCAGTGATTTTCAATATAATTGAGTTGAACATAGGTTATTTATTAGAGAAAATGAGTGAAAATCCATCGAACTAGAAAGACATCATTATCAATATATTCATATGTATGACATTTATTGTTATACACAGTAGGGACAATGTTCCACAGATGAAAAGCATATTAATTCTGGCCTTAAATTTTTCATAAAGACTAATTTCCAGTAGTGTAATAAATAAAAATTTAAAACACTCATACCACCTTTTATTTTGAGCTTTTACAATTTCTACTCTCCAAATATCTTCATGTGTCTTACACATGTTAATATACTGTGTATATTAACACAACTCTCAACTCTCCTACAAAGTAGGAAAGGCTTTGAGCCAGTACTCTTGACTGGGCACCTGATGCACATGTGTTCAAAATTGTCTTTTACCCATCCCTTCCACGGCAGTCTCTGCTCTTCTAGTCTCTGCTTGTTTCTTGGTAATGAACAGCAGCTCCTTCAGCAGCCTTTCAGAAGAAAGTGAGGTAAGGTCTGGACTTGTTCCATTATAACACAGGCCTGGGCAGACCCCAAAATGATAGGTATAAAGATAGAATAAAACAAATTGTCATCCTTTGTGAGTAGTTTGAGACACTGTCCTGCCAATCATCCTCCCAGTGCTTTGACAAACTGGCTTTTACAGCAGGCAAACAGCAAAGCTCAAGGAGAGCACAGAGTTGGGTGAATAATGTATCTGTCTGCTCCAAGGAGCCAAGGCAGGTATCTCTTCTGTAGTCACTGCAATTATCTCATATGTGCACTGGTTTCCTTAAAATGTCCTCAAAGCTCCCATTTGATGTGCTGACATGTTGAATGATAAATCTACACAAAGGAAACTAAAAGTTTCTGTCCTTCAGGTGGTTTAAAAAAGAGGTGTTTAAATGCAGGAGCCCAAATCCTGACAGTGCAGCAGTCCAGAAGGCACCAGTTCAAAGAAGCTGATCAGAGAAATTACTGTCTAGAATAGAACACAAAGACATGGGATTTTTCCTTGTAGTTTGTAGTTGAAGCAACCCCTTTAAATTTTACCAAAACCTGATGGACAATACTTTGCTTGTATTTCCACCTCTGTGAATTTGTTGCTCTCTTGGGGACATCTAGGGCAGGAAAACAGCAGCTTTCTTCTCCCCAAATAATCTTCTATCATTTATTTTTCCAGAAATATTTAAAGAACAAGAAAAGAGAAAAGGAGCATAAATATGGTTGCCTGTGATTTCATAAAATCTGTATTAATGAGAAAAAGTCTTTTGAACTGTCTGAGTATTCCCAGATTTTTTCCAGTCTTAATTTCTTGTGCTTTGTTCAGCCACATTTCAAATATTTCAAGAGAGGTTTTTCTCTGAATTAGGTTTCTGAGACTGCTTCACAGGCTAGTGCATGGCATCTCTTTTAAGCATATCTTTTGAGATATTTTTTTATACTACACTTGTTTTCTTTTCAACAACTTCAAAACCTTCTCTCCCCCAGACACCTCATTTTGTTTGCATCATCTGCTTTGAAGTCCTGCTAGAGTAAGTTCACTTTTATTAGCTGCTGCAGGGTTTTTACTCTGCTCTTGGTGTTTCTTCTATGTTGGCCAGTAGTGTGATCAGCACTCCAGAAATGCCACGCAGCCCCTTTTCACAAAGATAATTTCTGATATGTGTTCTGTGTTTTTTATGAAATAATCCAGTACCAAAAGTGAACTCTGTATTCTAAGAGCACTTTCAGGACAGAAAATTAGTCACACTTGCTCTCACTTCAAAATAAATAGGTGAAGAACTCTATTCCTGATGAATATAGCCTGGACAAGTTTATTTATATTTACTACCAGGAAATTAGTAACAAAATTACAAATTTATTTGGTTTTTAATTTACAATAAATTACAAATTTATTTATTCTTAGCATGCAGCTCTAAGGTAAGTCAAAATTTCAGTTTAACCCTGTTGGTATTTGGTAAATGCATCTTTAATTCTAAAAGTATTCCCAAGTAAAATGCCTACAATACTCATGAATGAATGTATTGAGTTATAGAACCTTAATAAATCAAATGAATTAAATAATTACATTTCTTAGGGGGAAGTATCTGGTTGTTCATGCTGTTGGAAGATTCAACAGCATGAACAAGAAGGAGGCTGAAGGCATATTCCTAGAAGGCACATGCAAATAGAGCATATAAGTACATGCAAAAAGAGGAGATATTTAAATCAATGGATGTGAACATGTATTTAAAATGAAGCAGTATGAAAACTGCAGATGAAAACAGTATAAAAACAGCAGATGCAGCATGGGATGGGAAATTTGTCATGCAAAATTCTATAACTGAAAGATATTCAAAGTTGCCAAAACTCCAACTTTATCCATCATTCAAAATTGCTATGCAGACAAAAGTCTGAGCTTTGAGTTTGTTTCTCCTTCATTTTCTTTTCTACATTTCACTGTTTCTCTGGTTTTGTGTCTACTTGGTTTGCCTCTTGTCTGAAAAGGATGTTGATTAGGTAGTAAAGAAGAATCACCTACTGCAGTATTTTAAAAAATACTGAAGGAGAGTTGTCTCAGACAGTGTGAGGCTAAATAATTTACAGGGTTTGGAGTTGTTCATAAGACCATGTGCTGGAGGTGTAATTTCCCAGCAGCAAAATGGCAAGCAAGAGAGATCATCAAAAGGCAGAATCATATTTATTATTCTCTGTCTGTTAGTCAGTTTATATTATTTTCTCTTTAAAGGAGAGAGAATTGGATTCAGTTCAAGTTGAAGACTCTCTCCTCTTTATTCACCAGAAGGAAAATCTAATACATTAATGCAATTTTAAAAGATTGTCAAACAGAAATTTGCTGTAACAATATAAATTCTATTCAGATTAAGGAAAGAAAGAATATAGGAAATTGTTTAAATAAGCCTCACATTTTTCTTTCAAACTATTTAATTATTTCCCTCTCTTTTATAAGAGTTTAATGAAAGGTTAGATAGATTTTTTTTAATTATAGTTGGTACAGTGGAAGAAGTCAGCAATAGCTTGACATAAAACCTTGGGGCATACTTAACAATTACAATATTTAATCTCTTTCCCTGAACTGCACAAATCTCCTGATAAACACAATAAAACCAGATTTATGAGTCAAGAAAAGTACAGTCATGGAGGTAAATCATGTTGGCAACCTGCATTTTTAGAATGAAAATATTCAAGATCAGAAGTGTTCCCTGTCATGTAGAGTCTCAGAGGAAAGATGTGTGCTAAAGAAAGAAAGGTTTGAACTGATATTTGTGGTAAATGTAATTGGCTAGCATCTCAGATGTTTTAATGAATGTCCCTTAAGACACCATTTCTATAAACCTTCAAGGATGGAAAAGGTAAAATGTTACTGGCAATGCTGTGGCAAAGAACAGAGGAAACTACAGAGGAACAAGCTAGAAAAACTCAAAATGTCATTCCTGGCTCTGCTAAAATATAATTCTCTGAAGTACAGAATTCTCTGAACCTGAAAGTAGGTTGCCTTTTCAAGCAATGATTCTTTCAAACAGTGTGGTGAAACCAGAGCTTATTAAGCTACAGAAAAAAAAGGACTGCTTTTAAAAGAGATATGTAGATCATGCATTTCTCTAATAACAAAGGCTGCCAGCTTGTTTTGAACTAAAAAATAATAAATCATATCGATTTTTGCAGAGTATCCTTAATTCTCCTCTAACATTACAACATTTAAATGCAGTCAGGAAATGGGACTCTCAGTCTTCAGAGCTTCAGACTAAGGACTCACAGAGCTGGAGTTGTTGGCATTTCCTGTAAAAAAAGGGGAGTGCATTCTTTGCAAAATTAGTGTAGTTTGAATGTCTTTGTCAGTCAAGGAAAAGGGAAAAAATTTCTTTTACATGTTAATAAGCTATAGAGTTAGATGACCTTAAATGTGCATTTTGTCATCCATTATTTATTAATCTTCTGAGGGAAAAAAAAAGGCAACATCTGACCTGTACAAATTCAAAAATAGAGGTTTTCTCTTTAATTCCTTCAAAATGTGCCCCACTCTTTCTTTTTCTTTTCTGAAAAAAAAAATTACCTGCAGAGCAGGAAGAAGCCACTGCTTCTTTTTCTAAATTTTAAATGAAATGCTGTATTGTTTTTTCACACTCACACCCATCTCAGGGTAAAGGCTGTTTATTCTTCCTCCTGCAGGTCTGGGAATGACATAGATCATATACCATTACATGCTTGGAAGAGGAGGTTGTAAAATACTTCTGTTGCATTTTCTACATTGCATAACTATAATATTATTTCATTGAATATCTGAAGAATTCACTGATGTTTTCTTTATTGTGCTTTGAATCCAAGTAAAAATACTGCTCTTTTGCATGCTCTTACACAACTCCAGAAAGCTTCCCAAAGACAAGCAGCACAGTAGAATCATAACATCATAGAATCATCAAGGTTGAAAAGATGTCTGAGTCCAACCATTAACCTAGCACTGCCAAATCCACAACTAACCCATGTCCCCAAGTGCCACACCTACACACTTTTAAATATCTTCAGGGATGGTGACTCAACCACTTCCCTGTGCAGTCTGTTCCAATGCTTGACAACCCTTTTAGTGAAGAAATTTTCCCTTATACCCAATCTGAACTTCCCCTGGGGGAATTTGAGGCCATTTCCTCTTGTCTTATTGCTTGTTACTTGTAAACCTGCTAGAAACCATAGAGGCAGTGGCCTATCTGAATGGAGTCTTTTTGGGCAGCTGGTAAGAGAGAGAGATGTTTTAGCGTGCCCTCATACCCAAAGACATGACAGACAGGGAGATGCCTCCTCAATTATGGATTGCTCCTTACCTAATGAAGAGTGGGGGTTCATTTCACTGTTCCTCCCATCCCCCAAAAGCTTTGGTTCCAAAGGCAGTCTGGCTCAGCAATCACTATTTATTTCATCTTACTGAGACATGAGCTCTAACTCTGCCTGCATCAGTGACAGCCTCTGTGCTCAGGGACAAATAATTTTGTATGTGTATCTCTGACACTGATGTTTGTTTCTCTTTTGGATCAAACAGAATTCTTTCTTACTATATGTTTGCATGTGCTTAGTTATGATGAAATGCTGATTTAGCTAAGGGTAATTGACATAAAAGCACGATAATCCTGGACCTAAAGATCTGACATGCATTTCTCAGACCATGCATTTGCACTCAATTAGATTACACTATTTGATTCTTAGCAGAAGGTGCCAGAACTTCTGAATATCTCAGTGGTTCTTATTTAATCTAATTGAAATACTATTTTTTCTCACAGGAAAAGTTGTTATTACACTGGTAAAAGATGTTATACTACTCTTGATCTCCATTTCCAGCTTTTAAGTTTCCTGAGTTTAGGACTAGGAGCACATATGTTTGAGTCCTCAGTCCAAATAGCATGATAATAGTCAAAAATAAATGTATAAACCTTAAAACTAAATTTGCATTCTCTTTTTTTCCTTTGCTTCTAAAAGTCCTTTTCTTTTAAAGAGCATACCTGGCTTTTTACCCCCTTTTTGCATTAACGAAGGAATTAAGGCATAAAAGGAATGAAATACATTGCCCAAAGTCTTCTGCTCAGTCTGGCAAAATCAGGACTAGAAATCAGCTCTCTGTCTTGGATATTTATGTTTGACTTAGTAAAAAATTACAGTATTCCTTCTGCTTTTCCTACCTCTTTGCAGAGTCATTGGTTTAACCATATTTATTTTTCTCCTTCACTTCCTTTTGTTTTCTTTGTAATCACTCTTTTCAGAAACTTCCTACATATTCTGTGTTACATATTTCAATTTATGAAAAAGTTGTAAAGAGGCAAAAGGATCTGCAGGGTTTGAACAAGATTTTCAGTGGCAGGGTCTTTTGAATTCATTGAATAGAACTCTTCCAGTAGCATATGGCTGCATGTTCTATCATCGTGTTTTTACATTCCTGCTTCATTTCCATACCACACAAATGCTGACTGCAGCTGAGGGAGTGACCACTGATGGCCCACAGGTGACACAACAGCTCCACTCACTGCAGGACTGTGGTTGCTGCCCATGTCTATCACCCAGGTCTCAAATGAAGTTGAGATCCATGGCATGGAGGGAGTTTTTGTCTCTTGGGAATTCTTTCGGAAAATTCTTCAATGTGATAATGTGCATTAATATTTGGTTGAAAGTGCAAAATCACACATTTTAATGTGTCAGTCACACACATGTGGACAGTCTCCTGAACACACTGAGTGGACCAGATTGGATGGCATTCATTTCTTGTCATTTACTTTTTTCCAGGAATGCCCCAGTGGTGTTGTCAATGAAGAAACCTTCAAAGAGATTTACTCTCAGTTCTTTCCACAGGGAGGTAAGTACCTGGCAGACATAATTAGTACTGCAGCATGTCTGTTAGTTCCTAAGCCTGACAAAAGAGCCTCTTGCTCAAATTAACAAGATTGTTCCTTCAAGCTCTGTTTGAACTCACAGAGTATTTCCTTGATTGTTGGACACATTTTTAAGTCTGTATTTCTGAATGAAATGCAATGGTATCTACATGAAGTCAGCCTTCTGTTATGAAGTTACTACCTGTGCTTGGGTACCACTAAACAACAAGTTTCTCTGAGTAGCTTATTTTTCTTTAAGCTTTCTAAAAATTCTTGCCCATTCTCTTTTTTCTCAAAAAAACCCTTTCACAGTAGGAGGAACTGTAGGAGGCACTGCAGGAACCCTCTCATATCAATAGCAGAACCCCCCTTTAATTCTATGGGACTTCTTAAATGCTAACCTTGATTTCAATTAATTGATTTCAAGGAGGTTTTTTTTTTATTTTTTATTTCCATTATCTTTTAGTGCAATGAATAACACAAAAATGTGTAACAGTTCAGGTTTTTTTTTTTCCTTGAACCTCAGATTTCTTTCAATTTGAATTTTTTCCTCTCTTTTCTTCCTCTTGCATTTGCTATTCAGTTACCCCTCTTCATATTCTCCTACAACCCTTCAATCCTACCTCTTCAGCTTCTCCCAGAGCTCTTGAGATTTGTGTATTTCTCTGGGACTGTTCAGAACTCCTGCTTTTCATTTTTTATTTAACAACCCATATTAATTGGTAGGAACAAGATATCTCCCCATTAGTTTTATTTAGAATAAAGACCTAGAAGGTAAAGAGCAGCATTCAGTGCAGATTACCATCTCTGAAATCATTAAGAAGTAGGCACACCCAATAGAAATTAACAAAAGGCTAGCAGGATTGACCTGCCTACTGATTGCTTCTCTATGTAAACTTTTAGACCAATCTAACAATTACAGTTGGAAACATTATACTTCGTAGTTACCCTTGGGTAGTGAAAACAATTCTCTCTTTGTGATTTACTACACTTTTACTGCACTTAATTAAAAAAATCTATCATATTTCCTGTTGTTACACCCAGAATTTTTTATGGGCAAAGAGAAAGCACACCTGTTCTAAAAGTGAAGTCAAAAGATATTGTGAGAGTAAATGTAATCTTAAAAGAATAATCTTTATTAGACCAGATCTAGTTGTTACAGAGAAGAAAAGCTATATGTAGTTAAAAAAGCATTGTAGTTAAAATAGATATATATGGAATGTCTAATTTCTACTCCTATTCCTGGTGTTAATGCTGACCCTTCTGCTCCTCTGGCATTTAGGCCAGTGGCATCCTTTGGAGGAGGAGGTGAGAACTGCAGTGGAATGTCTAGTAAAGAAACCAGACTGAGCTCTTAAATCTTCAAATGTCTTGTCAAAATAATGTGTCCAGCTGAGGCCTTTAAATAATGATTTTATGTGTGTCCCAGTATTAAAGAGGAAAAAAAAATCTTGAAAGTTTTCCCTGAATTTAAACCTGTAGTTCTGTGCTCCAATTGTCTGTATGATGAAAAACCAGTAACAACATGATGTATCATTATGACAATTCATATATTCAATACATAATTCATATCTGAAAAAACAAAATTATGTCTATAAGATTTTAAGCTTCAGGGCAACCAAAGATATTTTTCAATGTCATCCAGCAAGTCACTTCCTCAAGCAACTTCCAAGATTGTCTAGGACAAGGTACAGGTAGATTACAAATAGGACAAGGTGCCACAAGAGTAACAAAGGAAAGGAAATGACACTGGTTTGCAGCAAAAACAATGTATTTTAAAAGGCAAAAGTAGCTTTGTAAAAAGCTTTCCATGCCAAAAAGGGAACTCCAGGAACTTCTTTTTAGATTCACTGCCATACAGGTGAATAAATATACCCCCTGCATTTTTGCAGAGGATCACCTGAAATGAAAGTTGGGATTTTTCTTCAGCCAGGTAAGTCATGGATAAGAATCCACACACTGAATAATTATTACATTCCTTCATCACTTCTGAACAAATTAGATCACGCTTGTAGTTTGATAAGTCATACTCTTCCATGTGTAATGATTACTGCTTTTTGCCTCTGATGTTTAAAATGCTTTGATGGTGTTTTTCAAGGGAATTCTGATTTAAGAGCTGTTCCTATCTCAACCTGTTAAAAAAGCAAATTAGCCTGCTAGTTATGATATCAGATCCTTGGAAAGAAATTGTATTTAATATAAAAAGTTCAGACTTTGTCTAAAATGAATAATGTTCAAGATTTAGGGGGGAATGGGGGAAATTAGACTAAGTAGTTCTAATTAAAAGACTAGCGTGCCTCATCCTGCTATGGTTTTGAAGGCAAAATTTTGGACCAGAATTGCTTCAGCAAGCAACTCTGAAAAAGGCTTTTGATTTTTTTTTTTTTTTCAGAGGGGTTAACAGAAAACATATTTTTCAACTAGGGACCTTTTTTTCTTATATACCATCATTCGAAAAAAAGTAGTATATTGTACCATGTATGGGCAACAAAAGTAAAATCCCTTTGTGTTTTCTGTACATCTACAGAAAATAACCAGGAATATTTAGGTGTTTTTAAGAAATGGGTGCCAAGAGAATAGGAAGGTATTTAAAATTCCTTTTACAGTAATTATACCTCTATAACACGTTTTTTCCCAGAAGATGATTTGCACAGTATATTCTGTTGCACAACAGAAGTCTCAGTAGATTATAGAAAATATGACTATTAAAATGCTAAATATAACCTGTAGTCAACAAATTTACATTTTTCAGCTAAAGTGTGAATTTATCTGCCAAGCTGTGCTTAAGCAATTACAGTGGTTACTGGACACATGGAAGAATGAATTACTCTCTTAAATAGTGGTGGTGGGGGTTTAATTTTCTGAAAACGTGTTAACAGATGGATTTTAAAGATTGCAGTTTTTTCTTGTTATGATTATTTCACATCATATAAAATAAGCATATTGAGTTAAGACTAGAGAGTTTTCTTACAAATATCAGGTCTGAGTCTGTAAAGCACAAAGCTTTGAGTTTTGTTATATTTGGTTCCTCGGAGTCAAGGTGGCATTTCAGCTGAGTGTCGCAAGACTATTGCTCAGAAACAGTATTTTGGGCTGTGAAAAATAAAGTTTTGCAGGATTGATATAAAAGGTAAAATGGTTTAGTGCCAAGAAATCAGAAAATGGCATCTCAGCATTGACTGGGTTTTTCCATGAGAGGGAGAAGTTCATTTTGCAAAGGGGACATTGATTTCATAACACTTCCCCTTTGTTAATAATTTGTGAGGTTAATGTTAATTAGCCTAAAATTATTATAAACATATGCGGTAGAAAGGGAAAAGTGAATATTAAAAGTAAACAAGCCCTCATCCTTCATTAATTTGCATGATTTTGAGGGAAGGAAAAACACTGAGGACAGCTGACTTCCCTTAATCCCAGCAGCTTCTACCTCACATCCAGAAGGCTGTCTCTGGGTAAGTGCTCTCCTCACAATATATGACTCCTGGAGCAGGTTGTGCCTTTTAGAAGGCATTCAGTGGAAATAGAAGGATGGATATTTACAAAAGTTACAGTCTTGACAGATTTATATTCATGCTGTCTTGTGTTTCTGAAATGAGTCAATATGCACTGGGGAGGAGGTTTGGAAAGTATGCAAACAGTGATCATTTGTTTAAGGTCATCTTTCAGATCTTACTGACCATTTAATGAGTCACAGCCAATTTTTCCAAGCCCTAATGCCACGATCATGGGAATTCAGCAGCAAGGCAGCTTCAAGAATCTGCTTCTCAGGAGAGGATTTCCTCTCACCTGTGGGTGAGCACAGGACTCAGTGGCAGCTTTGTGACAAGGTCAGCTTCCACCTGGGGAACAGATCTGTGTGCAGAGCAAAACCAGCCCACGCGGTGCAGTAGGGCAGTGTCTGCTTCCCTCATTTAACAGGAACAAATGAACACATTCTTCTCTGTAAGCATACAAGATGGAGCCCTGTCACAGTCTGTTCCTGTCAAAACAGGTTGTTTCCAAGTACAAGAATATGTCGTCTTTGCTATTTGCTCAGGTATCAGTGATTAGCAAACACAAGAATAAAAATGAATAGAGATATTCCAGAACATAATTTTTCATTTTTGGTTTCTTTGCACTTATAACTTATGCCTCCTCTCCTGCCAAAAAGGAAGTTTAGATTTCATTGAAAATTTAGTCTTGCTATGAGATTTTGGTATGAAAATATATCTCGGTATCAAAGAGTTTTAATAGAATTAAATTAAATTTTATTAAATAAGGTCTACTTACTGTGATTTTTTTTTCTGCTTTAAATTTTAGATTCCACAACATATGCACATTTCCTGTTTAATGCATTTGACACTGACCACAATGGATCTGTAAGTTTTGAGGTAAGTGATGCCATTGCTTATTTCTATAAAATTGAATACTTTGGCATTCCTTGTAATGAAGTCCAGTTTGGTGGCTGGCTCACATTAGGGAAAATTTAGCTGATGTGACTCAAGTTTCAAGTTTTTCCAATGTAATAAAAAAAAGTCATTACTTTACAGTTGTATATTCCATAATGGTAATTCAGACAGTGCTACTACATAATATTTTTAAAAATCTGTCAATTTAAAAGGTAACCCAATTTATACACATGTTACCTAAAATAGTTCTTCCTCTCTGCCTTTGCAAGATGAGATCTCCGAACTACAACTAATGTTATGGGGATGACTCGGCCAAAATCTGATTTTTCATACTTAGTTTCCAGAAAGCTCTAGAAAAAGGCTTTAAAGCAAATGTTTTAAAGGCACAGGAGCTGGAAATTTGTTCTTCCTCCATTTAACTGCCCAATCTTTTTCCCCAGTTCTGCCTTTCCCTGGTAAGGCTGATGTCATCCACACAATATAGTATGGAAAAAAGGACCTTACTGCAATACTGTAGATGAGAAGAGGGTGTACAAAATACTCCAAAGGAGATAGTATTTTAAGCTGTAGAATTAAAAAAAAAAAGACAGTTCATTTGCAAAAGGATATGTTTGTTTTGTCATGTTTTCTTTGGTTTTGATTATAATGAACTAATTATTTGCTTATAACTTTTGATTGGATTGTGATAAATACACTCACTTCAAATTTAGTGAAATGTCCTGTACATGTTTTTATGATTTATTTTAGTGAATGATGTTGTGAGGTCATACAGACTTTTTAATATAAAAATAATTAATTGATGTAATAGGAAGACTTGCCAATCAGGTGCAGTGATCAGAAATCTATAATCTAAACTAAGACTATAATCAGATTTGGTTTTATCATTATTTGCATTTATTAAAAAAACCACATGAACCCTATCTGCCTTTCTCCAGGCAGATGAAGTAAGTGGGATCTCTGTGAAACTAGGAGCAGGAATGGAGGATTAATTCATGTCTTCTGTACATAGGCAAAATATGCAAGGATTCTTCTGGTCAGATCACAGAGTCATAGAATGGTTTGCATTGGAAAGGATCTTAAAGACCACCCAGTTGCAAACCCCTTGCCATGGACAGGGACACCTCCCAGCAGGCCAAGTTGCCTCATCCAACCTGGCCTTGAGCACTTCCAGGGATGGGGGATCCACAACTTCTCTGGGCAACCTGTACCAGTGCCTCACCACCCTCCCAGTAAAGAATTTCTTTTGTATATCAAACTTAAACTTCCCCTCTTTCAGTTACAGCGACAGCAGGCGCATTGAGAAAAATTATTTTTAGAATGAGTAGTTGAAAAGTATTTCTGCAATTATCATTAAAAAGAATGGGAATGAAAAGAATCTTTTGTACCTTTTCTGGTCAATTTGTTGACACTTGTCATTTCAGGCAGAAAGTCTTAAGAAATGCACTGGATTTGGAGTGCTTTGATTATCTCAGAGTGCAGGTTTGCGCACGAAAAAAGGGCTTTGGAATAAAATAAGTCAGGAAAATAAAAGCAGAGGTGCTGAACTTTTGTTCAATTTCAAGGCAGACATGAGTGATCCAGACTTTCATATTATTTGCACTAATTTTAAAGCCAGCATAACTCTACTGCTGTCAAAAGACTTGCTTCTGTGTCCTTGTAACAACATTATACTTACAAACTGCATGATGGCCATTCTAAGAGCATCCTCCTGAAGTTAAAAATGTATGTTTTTTTTTTTCCTAATCACATGAAAATAGCTGCAAAATGTAGCAGATATTGTGAAATATGCAAAATGCAATCATCTCATTTTTGTCCTGCTCCTTTTAATCCTAGGTGCAGCTGTGCCATTTACTTTCTATTCCAATCTTTATTCTAGTTTTCTAATTTCCATTAGAAAAACAACGAAAGTAAACAGCTCAAAAGGTAGAGGAGTAGTTTAGAAGTTTGGAGAATTCTTTCCAAAGTACTTTCTATATCAAAGTGTAGGAGTAAATACGATTTAATATAATTACCTATGATGAAAACATTCTGGCTATCTTCTGTATAAAAAAATATTATCAGAGTCTGAAATGGCAGCAAAATTCTTTTGTTGATAAGAATGACTCTTTTTTTATGTGTTGCATTCTCAATTTCCCATGAAGTAGCTGGAGTTGCTGGTAAAAAAAGAGAATTTTCTTTAGCTTTTTGCTCTGTTCTCCTCAAATTTTCAACCATCAACAATGAAAAGTTAGATCTGAGCACAACTTAAATACACACCTCAATTGAGATTGCTTGGTGAGATTGTGTCCTTAGAGTCCTTAGAGTTTTGTCATCCCTAAATCTGTATGCTCTTTTGTAATGAGCCAGGATCTCTAAGTGAAGGATTTATGTAGCATAAAAACCAAATTTATAAAATTAGGTGCATGAACTTATCTCTCCTTATCCCATGATTGTATTAATTTTGAGACTAGTTTATTTCATTAGTTTTGTGGACTGGTTTTGGTTTAATATGACAGTTTCTGAAGACCCAGTGACCCAACTATTGGAGGGCTCTTTGGGCATGTTAGTGAAGTTCTTTTTTCCATTAGACAGAGACAGATATAAAACCAAGGTTTTCATTTGCTGCATGTATATTGTCACTCAGCAAAAATGAATATCTGGCCTCAAAGCCATTTACAAAGTCAGAAAAATGGAGGCTAATTAACTTTAGATATATTGCCAAAGTGAAGCTCATTGCACACACGTGCAAATATCCAAATCAGTATCCTTCATTTGTTGTAGATGCAGATTAATGTTATTCTAAATGTGACCTTGCTGAAAGTCATTCAATAATCCCACAAATTCTCAGCCCCTTAAAGCACAATGCTGAGCCCAAACACTATGAAGATGTTTGAAGATTTCTATCATATTTAATCAAAAACCAAACTTATATTGGTTAATAAATTGGCAAGCATTCTAACTCACTTCTGTAGAGGAGTACAGTTCTTAAGATTAAACACAACTTCATATTTCACTAATAATAAAAGTAATGTCTAAGGCAGTATTATGAAGGCAGCAGTTAAATAAGTCATAGAATCATAGAATGCCTTGGTTTGGAAGTGACCTTGAAGATCATCTCATTCCAACCCCCCTGCCATGGGCAGGGACACCTCCCACTAGACCAGGTTGTTTGAAGCCCCATCCAACATGACCTTAAACACTTCCAGGAATAGGACATACACAGCTTCTCTGGGAAACTTTTTCCAGTGCCTCACCATCCTTACAGTGAAGAATTTCTTCCTAATAGCTAATTTAAACCAACTCTCTGTCAGTTTAAAGCCATTTCCCCTTGTCCTGTTCCTACATGTCCTTGTGCAGAGTCCCTCCCCAGCTCTCTTGTCGGCCCTCTTTAGGTGATGGGAGGTGCTCTAAGGTGTCCCTGGAGACTTCTCTTCTCCAGGCTGAACAAGCCCAACTCTCAGCCCATCTTCATAGCAGAGGTGCTCCAGTCCTCTGGACTTGTTCCAGCAGGTCCATGTCATTCGGCCCCTGAGCTGGATGCAGTATTCCAGGTGGGGTCTCATGAGGGCAGAGAAGAGGGGCAGAATCACCTTTCTTGACCTTCCGGTCATGTTTCTTTTGATGCAGCCCAGGTCATGGCTGGCTTTCTGGGCTGCAAGCACACATTGCTGGCTCATATTGAGTTTGTCATCAACCAATATCCCCAAGTCCTTTTGCTCAGGGCTGCTCTAAATCCATTCTCTGCCCAGCCTGTATTTCGGCTTGGGATTGCCCTCATCCAGGTGCAGGACTTTGAACTTGGCCTCATTGAATTTCATGAGGTTCACAAGCATGATTCTGTGGGTTTAACACAAAAAGGTTTGTCCATGTCATGTAGGAAATGAGCTCATTTTTCTTAGTAAAGTGGTGATCTCATAAGCATTTTAACACCATCTGACTTACAGTAGCTACAAAGAAATGCATTTCCTTTTAGGAGCAGCTCCTTCTCTGTGACCTTTATTTTACATACACCAGGCCTCCACCACTTCTGTGACATCACTTGATTCCTTTTCAAAATCCTAAAATCTAAATTTAAAAATGAATTAAGGTTCCAGCCTACCTATGTCTGGCCTTGAAAAAGACATAAAGGAACACATGACCAGGTGGAATAATTTCAAGCTTTCTTATGGATTTGAGACAGCACACTCCTAAGCTAGTTAATTAATTTATTAATGAACAAATTATCCCCAAGGATTTACTGAGAGATGAAGCAATCAGAAAGTCATCAACAACCTTGCTAGGAGATAATTAATCACTGTTGAAAAAAACCCCACAAATACAAGTTCATCCCAGATCACAACCAGACATTCCCTACAGAATTCTGTAGTGCAGAACAGAAATGTCAGCAGGCTCTGAGTACACAGAGGCTCTGGTACAGGTGCAATGATGCTGCATTTTGCAACCCTTCAGTGAGACATCCTCCTTTCTTAAAGAATCAAAATTAGGCACAGAAGGAGGTCTTAACAGGTATTAGCATGTTCTGCAGGAAACTGCAAGATACTAATAGGAAGCTGTGTAAAGGAGTAAAGGCAAGTACCAAGGAAGAGACTTTTGTGTTTCTAATTTCACTGTTACAGACTGAAGAAAGACCCAACCTAGAGCTGTGTCTCAGCCCAGACTTCCTGTTTTAGGCTCCTTTGTCACCCTAGATCAGATGCACCTCTCCCCACTAGGTGCTCAGCTGAGCAGGACCACCCCTCTCAGTGGGCAGTGGCAGCATTCTCAGAGGATGTATGTATTCAAGTATGGTGACATTTTCTTGAAAAATAAACAGATTCTATAAGTAGAATTCCTCTCTCCCTAGAAATTGCAGGTCTAAACCAGGATGGAAAACAACATCTGGGTGCTCTAACACTGTATTGAGAACTTCATGCTCATTTGTAAATGGTGTGACTGATTTGTGCATCACTGAGTTGTTGGTTACATGCATAAAGATGGGCAGCTGCTCCCTGAGTTTAGCTGCTTCCCTCTGCACTGCTGCTTTACTGTGGCTTTCTGCACTGGATTATTAGCTTAACAGCTGGAATGGCTGCACTGCTCCTGACCACACATTGCCTTCCACCATGCAGAGCATTTTCCTGTTCAAGGCTCTAGCCCAAAATACCCTGTGGATTTGGCCTATATCCACTGAATCAGATACTCTATTTCTGTGTGATTCTATTACTGTGTTCTTCAGTTGCTTGAAAGTAAGTCTGTAGAAAAGATGTCTCATCCTAGCTGGTCCTTATCCAGCTCATCACAACTTCTTATTGTGAAAAATCCTTTCTATTGTTCCTGAGGTAACTCCTGCACAACACTCAGACAAAGGCAATGCACCTGAACTATGTGTGATCACAAAAACATGTTGATGCAATAGGGAAGGAGATGACTCACTGCTGCAACATTTAGAGCACATACCCGGAAGGTTTTTGAGTTGTTTCTGCTTTTTAAGAACACCAATCCCATGAGAAACAACATAAAGTCAAGGGGTATTTTTAATACAGATGATAGAAGGGTAGCCTTGGAAATGGGGGTAGAAATGATTCTGGGAAGCCAGCTAACACAGGTGGTGCATCACAGAAAGGAACAAAGAGAATTGAACAAGAAAATAAAAATGGATTTATTTTAGATAAAATAAATTTTAAAAAATGCTTTTGTGCCAAAATAAAAATAAATTCACAATTCTTACATATAATCTAAGAAAATAATGCAACTGGGGACCTTCACAAAGGACTTAAGGAGAAGCTACATCAAGAATATAAAACCGTGCAGAAAAGATTTGAAGACGTAATACTGAATTAAAAAGGTTAATTGCTAGTGCTGTAATGTGATCAAATATGTTCTGAATTTCTTCAACATTTTAATGTTTAATAGTACATTGTTAAAGAACTGTTTGGAGATTTAACCCTGTGACCCTCAATTAGTCATTGAGATGTAGACAAGATGAGCAAAATTCTTTCAAGATTCATGTATCCATTTACTCCAAAGGGCACATATGCCAATAAGACAGAATTTTTTGACAGACTAAGAAAACCCAGAGCATGCCAATTGAATTGTTAAAAAGACTGAAGCTGTCAGAAGAGCTGTCTGTGCCTACTAGACCACCTGAGTTCATGATATCTGTGTATAATTCAGTGTATCCTTCAGTGTATCAGGTACATTTATTTGACTCTGTGGTACACCAGACCTTTTAAATTTATGCCTAACCTCAGTGTAGTCTTTTCCATTGTTCCTGCATTAGACAAAATGCAAAACCTTGCTGGTGCAAATAAGAAATATTTTGCCTTTTATTGTCTCTACTTTAATGTTACTCTAACACTTCCTGTATGTCAACCTATTATGAAGGCAGTTTCACAAATTTATGGGTTCATATGCTTATAAAAAGAGGTGGAAGAGATGGTTAGGGAAAAAAAAAAAAAAAAGCTATTGTTTAGAAAATGTTAACATGCAGAAAAGTACAGAAGAGAGGTGATGGAGTTGATATTTTCTCCAATCTGGATGATGCTCACTAAATTTAAATGAGATTTGTGCTGTCAAATGAGTATTTATTATGAAACAAACATTATAACCAAATACTACGTATAAATAATCTCAAAAGCCTTCTGATTCATTTCTGTGGAATAGCTCTGTAGAAATAGAGCATTGGTGGGTCACAAAAACATTAAAACAGTACATGGACATGTAATATAATTATTATTCCCTATGATACTTCCAATAAAAGTAACAAGAATTGAGGTGTGCAGTGTTGTATATGAAATTTGAAATATTGACTGCAGCAGATTGATCTAAGAGATCTGGGAACCACATATTCCACTTTAACAAGGTACAGATTTAACAAGAATTTAATGTTCCTTAGTACATAGTTCTCCCCAAATTGGTCTCCTGTGCTTAGGTTAATCTAACTGCCATTTAAGCTTTTCTTGGACCATTAAACCATGGGGATGGCTTTTTCCTGGTATTCACTTCAACATGAACTGCTTATGTGAGACATTAGGCTTTTCAGAGGATACAACCACTAACAGAAAATTATGTTTACCTCATAGAAAATTATTCAATTTACTTATTAATTATGAGTGTAGGAAATAGTCCTAGATTGTTAGTCTAGAAATCATTAACACTCACAGTGAAGCAAAAAATTTGAAATAACACATCTTTTCATACTTCTGACAAATGCATTATTCTGGATTTCTGGGTTTTTGAGGAAAACTGCTCATTTCCAAACTGACCAAAATCTTTTGTCTATTTAGGATTTTGTTATGGGTCTCTCAATTTTACTCCGAGGGACAGTACAGGAGAAACTGAACTGGGCTTTCAATTTGTATGATATAAATAAAGATGGATATATAACTAAAGAGGTAAGGTCTGCTTCTTACTGTAGTCACTGAAAGTAAAGGTAGTTAGCTGAGTCCTGCATTCAGAGAAGAATGGTTTCATTGTCAAATTGAATGTGTTAACAAGTGATCAGACATTATGAAGTTAGACACACTAAAAATTAAAGTAATTGTCTCATTTTAAAGGTGTATATGAACATTGAAAAGGGAAAATCTTTACAGAAATTGCAAAAGTTCAGAATTCTTCAGAAATTATGTTTCTGAACATAGGAGGTACAGAAATAGTTGGCTTCAACTTATGCCTACGTATTTGCCCATACAGTTCCTAGAATAGATTGGTAGGATATTTGGACAAAAATGAATTAAGTATGTGGGCAATAATTGTTACTTATTTTAAGCATCTACTTCTAATATTTTTTACTCTAAACAGAATTTATGAAGAAAGATTCCTACGTCTTTTATTCTGCAAGGATTCAAACACATACTTAAAATAAGTGGGACTAAATGAGCATTTTATCAAAATATATGGAGTTTTTTTTTTAATTGGGGTTTATCCAAATATATAAATTACACTTATAATTTTTGCACTTTTAGAAAACACTTCAGGATCATTATAAAAGAGTAATGTATAGAATAAATTCTTAACATACTACAGATGACTTGTTTTTATAATTATTAAAATTTTCACAAGCCCCTCAAAATTCAAAGATTTTGATGTAAAAGGAGGACTCTACATAAGTGCAGGTGTGTGCATGGGTGTTTTTATTTTCTTCAGGGAAAATGAGTTCTTAGAAGGGGATGTGCTTTGGCCATTCACTTGCTGTTACAGAACTTCTTTTCCCCTTTATTTTTATTCATAAGATATTGGGAGATTCTTCCCACAATCCATGAACTTGCACATATTATAAATCATTTAAAATTGAAATCATATATCTATGAAAGCTGAAATCATATGCTAGAATTTCTAGGAATTAAGTAGTGCCTTCTTGAATCTGTTCAGTCAAAAAAAAAACCCCAAAACCCCAGGTGTATTCCAAAATTTTATTCTAAAATGCAAATCCTAAAAAATATTCACATTCTGAGTTAAAGCAGTGTCTACAATGCACATTACATTGCAGAAACGTAATTTTTTCCTCTTTAGGAAATGCTTGATATCATGAAAGCAATATACGATATGATGGGGAAATGCACCTACCCTGTTCTCAAAGAAGATGCACCTAGACAACATGTGGAAACATTTTTCCAGGTAGGTCACATAACACAGAAGCTGAAAAGAGTGCTCTGTGAGCAGATAAAGATTTTCACTGTTATAACATATCCTTCCAATTCTGTAATCCTTTCTATTCTCTGGGGTTCCATTCCAAGTTTCCCAGACCTACTCATCACACTGTTTTTTCAACAAAAGCTCTTTAAGCATAGTCCACTTATGACTTTTGGACTGGTTGTTCCTAGGCTGATGTATAATTGAAATGAACAATTAGGACTTGTTTCACACAGGAATTTGGGAGGAGAAACATACTGTAGTGGGTTGATGCTGTCTGGATGTCAGGCACCCACCAAAGCCTCTCTCTCAGTCCCCCCCTCAAATGAACAGGGGAGAGAAAATCTAACAAAGGGCTGAAGAGGTTATCATTCCTGATGGCTCAGCCTTGGCCAGCAGCAGGTCCTGGAGCTGGCTGGCATTGGCTCTGCTGCACATGGGGGAAGCTTCTGGCAGCTTCTCACAGAAGCCAGCTCTGTAGCTCTCCTGCTACCAAAGCTTGGCCACACAAACACAATTCCCATACATTTCTTTTTCTTTTTCTTTTTTTTTTTTTTTTTTTTTTTTTTTTTTTTTTTTTTTTTTTTTTTTTTTTTTTCATACAGAAAATGGACAAGAACAAAGATGGAGTAGTTACCATAGACGAATTCATTGAGAGCTGCCAGAAAGTAAGTATTCACTGTTAAGTACTGAATGTGTATCTGTTGGCTATTTCTATCATAGCTCTTTACAGATTTCTGGAGTGTCAGTGAGGCTGATCTTAATACCAGAGACAGCATTTTTCCCAAGGTAGAGTATCTATGCGCACCATTACACAGAAACACTGAACAGGGTAAATAAATTTGTGGCCTGAATCTGCAGAAGAGCTGTTATTTACAAACTGTCATTGCTTATTAGACAGCTGTGCCAATATCCTTTCTCTCTTTAATAGTGTATTGTTTGCACTTGGTTGAAAAAAGTTTCTTTATATTCAGCTAAATATTTATTTCTATCTTCTGCCCATGCTGGGTCACACAGTTCTGTCACAACTGGCATGTAATCATGGCAATAATAATATTGCCTGAAAATTTATCATGTATGGGTGAGTTTCTCAGTGAGTTGTGATGTGTTTATAAGCAGTGAAACCTTATAAAAAGAGAGAGTGCAAGGGCTTGCAAAGTGTTGGATGGCAAGAGTTAACACCAGACAAGTTTTCTCAAGGCAAGGGTGTGAACTGATTGTGATTATCAGCCACAAGCCTTTATGCTACCTAAGTGGCTGTCAATTTCTTGAAGGCAAGAAAGAAATTGTTCCAGCAGCTCCTGGCCCCTAGAGACTGGATGGAGAACTTCTGAAGCAGGAGTTACAGACTGTTTTCACTCCTTTGCTCTTCAGAAACCAGCTTGTTCAGACCAGTAGTTGATATGAAGAAAGCTAACTTGCATTTTCATAAATTTAAGGAAATCCTGTTCATTTTTCAGTTAAAAATTGCAAGAAAAATAAACATGATAGAGTATAATGTAAGAATGATTAGCCTTTGGCACGATAAGAGGTTCATAGAATTATAGAATATGCTCAGTTGGAAGGCACCCACCAGGATAATTGAGCCCAATTCTTGGCTCACAGGACACAGGACAGCCCAAGATCAAGGTTGTTGTGTATTGTAAAGCATCACATTAGACATAGTGTATGTGATAGACCTGATTACATTATGTGAATTGATGTGGCAAATAAGCCACATAACTATTTGTTACAATGACAAATTGGAGAAGTCATAGTAGTGGTCTACTGATACCTTGCCCAGAAAATTGATTAATACAAAGCTGATAGAGACCAGCAATATAACCCCTGCTTATTGATTCTTATCTACTATATCAAGAACAGAGTAATAACGAGACAGAAGATAACAAGACTATCAAGATAAATGCATTTAATGCAGTTTTTTATTAACTACTTGAAATAGGGAAATCTCTAGATGCTCAAAGATGATCTAGAAGCAGTCTGTTTTTATATGCATCTGTAGCTATTTGTTGGAGTTTCTTTTATGAGCGCAAGTGAGCGATACTTTGATTTTAATCCACTGATTTTGGGGTATGAAAGACAGTCAAAAACTCTGCTAACTGTGGCTGTTCTGTGTCTCCTTAGCAACGGGCACTGGGCAGTGTCTCATCTGTCAGCAGTGCTCTGTTGCACTGACCGTGGTTCCAGCTTGTCAGTCTTGTTCAATACCAACAAAAGTAATTTCCTCTGCTAACACTGTGTGATCATCAGAAACAGAGATGAGATTCATTTCTCAGCTGAAGTCTGTAGCATTCAGGAAGTTAAATGACACATTAATCTACATATAACAGCAATTATGGTGACGAGCTGAATGATTCATTTACGAAGAAAATTAATACCTTTAATAAGGAATTGCCTGCTCTCCTTATCCAGTGCAATTCAGTCTCTCAAGTCTGTTAGAAGATTTATTTTCCTGTTCTAAGTATTCAGAATACACGTGAGAGAGAGTCTCTCTAAACTGGGACATGATGGAGACACAATGTATGCTACAGAATGCTACAATTGTCATCATGCTACTTTTCTCACCTTCCCTTGCTTTTAACTTCAATGGTGGCTATGGTTTTTTGACACAGAAAGTATCTTGCTACCTAAATTTTTGTCTCGCTGACAATTAAGAACTGTTCTTCTTTTAAGACTTCTGTGCTTCAAAGCGTGTAATTCATGTTAATATTGAGATTTGGTTTTAGAAATGAGATTTGGGGTTAGGATTCATAGAATCATAGAATATAGTGAGTTGTAAGAGACCCATCAGGATAAACTCCAATTCCTGGCCCTGTGCAGGATACCCCAAGAATCACACCATGTGCCTGAGAACATTGTCCAAATGCTTCTTGAACTCTGTCAGGCTTGGTGCTGTGACCACCTCCCTGGGGAGCCTGTTCCAGTGCCCAACCACCCTGTGGGTGAAGAAGCTTTTCCTGATATCCAACATAAACTTCCCTGATACAACTTCAGGCCATTCCCTCAGGTCCTGTCACTGGCCACCAGAAGAGACCAGAAGACATCAGTGCCTCTCCCTCCTCTTCCCCTCACGAGGAAGTTTAAACTGCAGTGAGGTCTCCCCTCAGGATCCTCTTCTCCAGGCTGAACAGACCAAGTAACCTCAGCTGGCTCTTCATACAGCTTCCCCTCCAGAGCCTTCACCATCCTCATGGGCTCCTTTGGATGTTCTCTAATAGCTTTATGTCTTTTTTATATTGTGGCATCCAAAACTGCAATTTTCAAGGTGAGGCTGCCCCAGCTCAGAGCAGAGCAGGACAATCCCCTCCCTTGCCCAGCTGGCCATGCTGGGCCTGATGCCCCCCAGGACAGGGTTGGCCCTTCTGGCTGCCAGGGCACTGCTGGCTCATGTTCAACTTTCCATTGACCAGGACACCCAGGTCCCTTTCCACAGTTCAGGTCTCCAGCTTCATGTTCTCCAGTCTATGCACACAAGTAGGATTGCCCCATCCCAGGTGCAGATTCCTGGACTGGCCCTTGTTAAACTTCATATGGTTGGTAATTGTGTTACCTTTTGCCCAATCTGGAAATGAAACTCGAGATATAAGGAGGTATTATAAAAGGGGATCTTTATTTTAAGGCCTTCAGGAGCAGTTATGGAAAGATGTCCACAAAGCCCTACTCCCCCAGGGGTGAGTACGTTTTTATAGGTTTTAGGAAATTATCATAATTGATAAAAGGCACCTCCAGGTCAAGCCCCTTCTCTGGAGCCCCCCCTTTCAGCACTAGCTGTACTTTGTCCATGAGAATGTATCTCAAAGTGTTGTCCTCAGTATTGGTTCCCAGGAATAACCAAGATAGCATAGGGGCCTTGCACACCCCAGGGCTTGGAGCTCTGGAATTTGTTTTCTTTCTGCTTGGAGAAAGGCCAAGCAGAAAAGTACTGGGAAAACTAGTCACTTACAGACTACAGAGCTACAAATATATGTGTGAAGAATGCAGTGAACATAGAAGAAAAGGCAAAACCTAAATGGCGTCATTCGCACATCTCTCTATTTTGTCCAGGTCTCTCTGCAGGGCCTCCCTGACCTTGAGTGAATTGAGAGTTCTTCCTAGTTTAGTGCTGTCCATAAATTCACTCAGTATTCCTTTGAGTCCTGCATCCAGGTCATTAATAAAGAGAATTGATTGAGGATGAGCCCTGCAGAACCTCACTAGTGACTGGGTTTCAATCGAAGTCCTTCAAGAGACTCAGTTCAGGAGTTAATGTGGCTCCACCCTTTTCAGGATTACATATTTTGCAAAGGAACATGGCTGCTGCTTTTAAAACACACCTGCAGGAAAACCTTTTGTTAACATTCTGATAGGTAGGAGATCTAAAAAGGTAAGGTCTGAATCTTTATATAGACCTGAAGTGTGTTCTGCCAGGGAAAGGCTGCAGGAACCTCTTCTTTGAAGGTTATCTCAGGCAAGATTTGCCAGTCTCACTTTGAGTTGGAAGCCAGCTTAGTGAGTTGCAGAAGTATATCCCTTTTACTCCTGTTTTGCAATAACTAAAGGAAATATGGCATGCTTACTTTACAAACAAGAAGGAGCACAGCACAACATCTTTGAACAGAGGTTCTACTTGAGGTTCCTGGGGTATGTTCCTGAGATTTTTTTTTTTGTAGCATCAAGAGACTCTGGTGTGTTCTTAAACACTCATTTTTCATGCATGTGTCTTTCTAAAAATTTGTGGTGTTGTGCTGAGCACTTGTTTGTCACAACTATCAGTGCAGTGGCACTGTACAGCCTGAGGTATACAGGTGTTTCAAAGCTCTTAATTCACAGTCCCATCATAAAGAATAGCTTGTCCATTCAAAAAGTGTTGAAACAGTTATGTAGTGAATTATAAAGCATTCAGGCTTTGAGCACTGTCTTCTCTGGACACTGGGTAGAAGGATCTGAGTAGAATGGTGCTTCCCCTCATCCTCCCTCTGTCTCAGAGAGGGAATGTGTATGACCTCATTTCTCTGCCCTCCCTACCCCACATGCATTTGAATGTCAGTCTGCCATCCAGACTCCAGCAGTCTCTCTGCTCCCACAGGAGAAATGGACTATGCTGCCCCAGATACGCCAGATTGAGTCCCAGAAAGTGGTGGCTGTCTGTCTGGCTTCATAGAAATTACCAAAGAGCAGATCTAGGTCTTGAGAAGCAGGAGTGGGGGTACCTCAAGGGCTAAGCACTTCCCAGTTCCTTACCTGCCTCCTGTCACTGATTGGTGCTGGTGGGAAATGGTCTGACTTTGGCATTGCAGCACCACAAAGAACAAAGGACTAAGGCATGCACAGTGACTGTCAGGGCAAGTGACACAGGTCCTTCTGATAATGACAAAAAAGCTTCTGGCACAGGTGTTTTCTGCAGGAGTAACCTTTTCCATACTCAGTGTTGATGGTTTGGGCTATCCTGGAAACAGCAAAGAAACCATTTCAAATTTATGAAAAACTGGCTTAAAGGTAGGCCAGGTCTGCCAAAGTTCATTCATCCAAGTTTGTGCTTCATATGGACAATGCTTCATATGCACTAATACCTCCCTTTGTCTTGAATTAGGAACAGTTTAACAAGTCCAATATGAAAATTTGTATAGAAAATGCACTGAAAAAAGAGGCAAATGAAAAAGATACACTTGCCAAAGAATTCCAATGCAAGCATCTGGGGTTTTTCTGGTTTTTTGGTATTTTTTTTAAGGATGGCAAAAAAAAGATACTAAAACTTAACATGTTCTAAATATTATGACAAGCCTGTATTTTCTTGTGAAGGCTCTTCTAATTTGACTGACTAAGGGAGTGGCATTGGAAGTCTTCTGTAAAGAAACAGCCAGCCTCAGAAATATGGAGCTGATTTTAGAAAACTACCAGTTTCAATCATGATAACACATATATAACAAAATTGGTAGGAAGTGTCAAAACAATTTGCAGATTCAGAACATGTTGTTTGCTTGCACATTTACTGAGCTTAGTTGCTAATCTATATACTAAATCTAAAACATTTGTACTAATTATATGACAAGTGACTTAAACAAACTGTAAACCTTACATCAGTGACATTCACTAGTTTATTGATGTTTTGAAGCAATGCAGGGAGGAAAAGGATCATTTATTTTAACTTTCAGTAATTTAATATAGTAGCTTTGCTATACAAAATCTTCAAGCATTAGCTATATAGCGTATTTTTGAAATTACATATCATTGCTCCCATAAGTTATTGTACAAAAGAGCACACAGATCGTTCCTTACAGCAGTATCACTTGAGATGACATACAGAATCAGAGATAAAAAACCCCACTGTGCATGTTTCGTAACATAAATTAAGCTAATTACTCAGACTTGTCATTTTCTACAAAGCAAATCACCCACTAGACTGAACAGTGACTAATTTAACTGGAAATTGATACTGAATGTGTTACTAGAAGATTAATGTACAGAAATCTCACATACTTACCAGTAGTGGAGAATACTATTGAGATAGCCTTTCTAAGAAGTGGGTTTTTGAAACATCTGAAAATAATCTATAATTCAGTCTTTTTATTCATTAAAATTAAAGATGGCTATATCATCTCTGAAGAAAGTACTAAAGAGAGGGATCGTTACAGTGGAGACCAGCAAATGCTAAATGTGCATGTAATAAACTCTTATATTGTGTGTATATATATTGTTTTGTGCTAGCAACTGTTGATCCAGAAATGCCAACAAATATGTGCTTCTGCAAGTAACTCTTTCTTCTATACATGGAAAGGTAAAGCTTACAAAGAGAAATATTTTTTGCTAACTGCTGTGCTGAGAGTTACCTATTGATAAAATCTGGAGCACAGAGGGATGCATCTGTATAATATAGGACTGGAAAGGTGAACATTTTGTTAAAAAATTACCCAATGTAAAGCAATCAGAAAGCAGAAGTAGCATTTAGAAGCAGTCACCATCTTTCATTGTGAACACACAGAAGATCTGAATTGAGGAGCTGAAGAGTGCTGTGGTGATACTTGTCAAACTGACTGATTTTGGTTCAGCAATGGTGCACACTTCAGTCTATTTTTCTTAGTCATCCCTAAGTATGCAGCAGAATCCCTAGGATTGCAAAAAGGATCCTGTGTATTGTGCACAGGACTAGCAATTACATGTGCAGATTCACACTTGATACAACAATTCCATTGTTATTTATTGTCTAGGTATATTCTGTTATCCTGAATATAAACTGATAACCACAGAAATGTTACAGATCTAATTTTCTTAATATGCTATTCTTGACAGAGTAGTTTTGGTTTCGTTAATATACAAAAAAACTTAAATTTAAGCATGGACTCATTAACAACCTTTTTCTGCTAATCATTTCTCCAAACAAGCTGGAAAAAATGTTGCCATTAACTAAAACGTTCTACCACATTTCAGTATAGATATCCACCAACTACATTTGTAATGGTGTGTGATTTTTGGTTATGTGTTGTCTTTTTTTTACAGGATGAGAATATAATGCGATCCATGCAGCTCTTTGAAAATGTGATTTAATGAAGACACTAGGTCTACAACTAATGGACAAATATGAGCTATTCTGCAACATGATCTAAAAAATGGATTTCCCACTTTATCATAAATAAAGTTACTCAGCTTTACACTGAGATATGTATTATGCAAGTAAATTTTTTATTATAAACCCTTCCCAACAAAAAACCCTTCTAAATTATACAATCTAGCACTTCCACAGTGGCCATTTATTTAATAGGACTGTATTGAAAAATCAGGTTCTTACTACAAACTCAAAAAAAATACAACTGACATTATGCACCTTTATTACCATTCCAACCCCTAGTTAAAATAGATACAATCACATGGAGATTAAATAAATATTCTTAGTTTTGCTACTCATTTGCACTGGACTAAGCTCCAGGTGTTAAAACATACTTCTTAAATCTCTAGCTTCTAATTTATACAGAGGCATTACAATTTATTTTCTTCTCATATTTCTATAGTGTAGTCCTCATATTTGAATAATATTTTGAGTTAAAATGCTATAATAAATGTGCAATGCACACCTTGCTATAATTGCCTTCCAACTTTGACTTATTTTTTTCTTCAGCAAAAAATCCCCCAAACCCAAACATAACTAAACAGGTAACTTGAGAGCAAGAACAGTTACAAAACAAAACAAAACAAACAAACAAACAAAAAAATTGCTTATGGGTATTCTTATTCCCTAAAAAATATGAGTAAGCTTCTCTCAATCTCACCTAATAAGTCTGCACTTAATTTATCAGGACATGAACATCAGAAGTCCTACATACTGTATCTTTAATTCTTCTTGGATGTGTATGCAAAGTTCTTTGCTTAAAATTAAGGATCTTCTGACTTCCAATTTTTCATGAAGAAACCTTAACTGGATCCTAACACTGCTTTCCTAAGTATAAGTCTTTCTGCCTTTAATGAAGAAAAAGGCATGAACTTTTGAAAACTGCCATCCCACTTTAGTGCTATGAACATCACTACATAGTAACCTCTACTAATAATGACTGCTAGAGGCCAACATCTATTTCATCTTTTTGTAATACCTTTAACTATGAGACAGAACCAGGAAAACAATGAAAACTTTAGCTATATATCATCTATATGTGATAAATGCTTTACATTTTTTGAGATCATTTCTTCATTGAGATTGGAGCTACTTAATTCTGAACCTAGAAAGATTCTTCTAAGAAAGTATGCATATAAAATATAACACTGCCCCTCCATCCATGTAATTTTTAAGATATATTGTCCACAGAGTCTATGCCAATACTTCAAAATAGGTGCAATGCTATCAGAGATAGGCCAACCTTCATTGTGACATTGCTGCAGAAAGTGTGAAAGGGGATTAATGAAGTAGAAAGAAGGCTACAAGAATTATTTTGTGAAAATAAATCAGGTATCTATTCTGGTGTAGAGATGGGATGTTAGAGGCATGTTGAAGGCTGCTCTGCTATCACCAGTGTAGGATAAGAGTAGTACAGTACATGTACACCTGAAATCTGCTGTAGCGTGTTTGTGTAAATTAAATGTGCACATTTTGTAAAAAAAAAAAAAGAAAAAATAAAGTAAACATGAAGAAAAAAAGGACCATGATCAATTTTTTAAGTGTTAAATACCTGCTGGCAAAAATGCTTATTGAAGAAATACTTTTTTTTTTTTTAAGCATAAATACATTTATCTTGACTTAGCACAGTTCTGATCTCGGCAGAGATTGGTCTTGAAGTGAATTTTAGTCAGGCTGTGGTAATTTAAAAAAAACTTCTGAAATTGCTTTCACGTGACAGACTTTTATTAATACGCCATGTATCAGCATCTTCTTATGACAAAAAACATCCTTTCCAACAACTTTAAATGCCAGAATTGAATTCAGGGGAAAACATTCTGTGCCAATTTTGTTACTTCAGTTAACTCTCCCTGACAGTGTACTCAAATACAACATGTCCCTGAACAGTATTTATTAAAAGAAGCCGTTAGGAATTATTTTGCAATCAAATTCAAATACTTGACAGCCAGGTAAGCTGGCTTTTTTTTTTTTGTCTTTAACCTATATTTTTTATAGCTTCCATGTTAAGAAGTTCATTAACTTGTCTGGACCTGAATTCACAAGCAAATCCCAAGCATATCTGTAACGTTACTGAACTCAAAGCAAAGGGAGCACAGTGTAACTACTCCAAAGTTGCCTCCTCCACCCAGCTCCCATTCAGCAGGCTCAAAATTAACAGGAACTAATTAGCTGAGCAAAACCTCAGCTGTGGAGCAACCTGATGCCTCTACACTGTATTCTCCAGAGCCTCTCCAGGCTCTCCAAACAACATACTGAGAATGCAGTGAGCAAGTTCAGCTTTGGAGACCACATGCTGCCTGTTTACTGGGTTCAGCTTCACGCCTTCAAAAGCTGACACTGAAGAAGTCGGTGAGGGCTCACAGTTCTATGTCTAACCTAGTCCCAATGAACCTAAATGTGGTCATCTGTGCTGTGTCACAAAAGAAGTTATGTATTTCAAAAGCAGCTATACACATGTGATTTAGCACCAAGTTAGATTTTATTTAAGTAATTACAACCAATTTGTTTTGCATCACGCAAATATACAAAACATATTAAGCACTGCAGATATAATAAATGAAATTGTAATTAAAAACTAAATAAGAATCAATATTTATTCTGCTGTTGAAATAATAGCACATTAATCAGTGTCATTGTAAGCCAAATGCATATACAAATGTACAAAAAAAAGTCTTCCATAATTACATATTTACAAACTGATAAGACTCCTGCTCTCCATCATACTGAGGAAAAATTATTATTTTAAGAGAATATATCATACCCCAAATAAGTGTCAGTGATATTTACAGACAGTTTCTTTCCAAACTTCACTTTACAGTATAGATCACTACAGTTTCCTCATTCAAGAGTAGATAGAACAATAGGTTGGAATTTTAGATTTGATGATCGCCACAGTTGCCTGTTGAAGAAAACAAACAAATTTAAACAAAATAAGGGGCACTAGCACTACATATGATGGTACTCATATAGTCTCTATAAATTGCATAATTCACAACTTTTACTTAGTTATCTTTGCTATTATCAAACAGTAGAAAGCTAAAAAGTTAATATTTGCTGAGAAATTTAATGTCAAAAGGGCTGAAAATAATGAACTGAGAAAATGCACCATTGTGATAACTAATGCTGGGGAGTAAACATCCAAAATAAGGGACATGTAAACTCACACCTAAAAGGGGGCACAAATATATACATGAATCAATAAGGAATTTTATGTAGAAGAAGGATGTTCTGGAAGGGATTTCCAACAAGAGTGAGACTCATATGCTTTATAACTAATTTGGAAAATAAATTTGATTAATTAATTGGTTGGATTATATATTATTGCTTGTAACCACAACTTTGTAGTTTGTTTCCAGGTTTTTTCGCTTTGTCTTATTACGGTCTTTTTAAAAGATATACAGAAAGACCTACTCACAAAACAGGTAAGACTACAAGAAATCAGGGGACTGACAGAAGAATCAGAGGTTAATGACTCATTGGATTAATTATATTATCTAGATCTAAATTTTCAGAACATTAAGACACGCCATAATTTTCCTTTTCTTGTCTCACTTCATGTAAATAAAGAACTCTCATCCTCCTTCATTTTTCATGACATTTTTCAAGTCTGTAATACAAACACTGCTACTGCTTTTAAATGAACATAAGCACTGACACAAAAATGAAGAGGCAACTACTGATTATTGGGGCACCTACTGCCTAAGACACACAAGCTCAGTACTGCTAGGCCTGCATGTATGGTCCCTGCTCCTAAGGTTATTCCTATTCTTTATGAATAACCATTTAATATAAAACATACAACTGTTCATAGGGTCAAGAAAGCAAGTATTTTCTCTTCTAGATGAACATTTTAGTCAGTACTCCTCATTTTTTCTCCTTTGTGCACAATGTACAGCACAGCATTTGTCAAAAGAATGTTCAACAGAAGAAACCTCTGCCATCTATTACTTAAAGCATCTTTTTGATTTATAGCCATTGCAGATCCAAACTCTGGATTAACCAGGGTGGGCTGGAATGTGAGTGTCAGATTCCCTCAGGAAATAGCATAAACAATAAACTACTAGTGGGAACAGGCAGGCATCACCAATAACAGCAAACAGTAACTTTTTGAAAGAGTGAATCTTGTTGAGAAACATATTTAGTCCCAGAAAATGGAACATCAAGCATGTATCCCAGCCATACTGAAGCAAGAACATGGCAACAAAACCAGAGATGAAAGCTGTTCTGACAAAATTGTATTCAGAAGTGTAGATTACTGAATAAACATCTGACCAACTCACCTTTCCACCACAGTGCTCCAACTTTTGTAAAGCAACAGTAACTTCTTCTCTATATTTCTTGTCCATTAATCTCTTTAAAAGCTATTGGAAAAGTAAATTAAAAAGGTCTGTTGCACAATATAGTACAATATATGCAAAGAGGCAATAATAACCCATTTTGTTACTTTATTCTATCTTACCTTCGTAAAATTAAAGCCACAAAGAAACATTACTTTGTAACCTATAACTGATGTCAAAGTATGGAACTCAATAAAAGAAAATGGAATAAAACATTAACTAAAGAGAAACTTAAATTCAAAGAAAACTGATCTGTTAACCCACAAAAATATTTATTTTTCTTTTACCAAACAAATTTGAAAGAAATATCCACCTTTAAGAAAAAGTCATTCTTAAAGAGTTGTCCACGTGAAAAGTTAACTTTTTTTTCCATGTGTATTGAAAGAGATTTATTGGAGTGCAAATACTTCAAAAAAACCCTGCTGTAAGTTCTCTCTTCTGTATTGATTGTCAAAAAAGGTCCTTTTATTTTACTGTAAAAGTGCACTTTGCAAGCAGGTTAAAAGAAACCATGAAAAGCCTGGCTGACAGAGGATGGATGTCCCTAGAATAACTTGGTATAAAAATACTTCTCATAATCTCACTCAAAGCTTATTTAATGATAACTTCCTTGTGCAGAATTCCCATCTGAAAGGAATGGGAATATTTGCTTCTGTTAATGTATTGAAATGTTCATGGCTTTGCTAAGATATTCAGACTAAAAATTAAAAACTCATTTTGCAATAATTTTTTCTCCAAAACAAAGCATTTGAATGTTTTCATAAATCATAGAGAGAAGACTTCCATTATTCTCCAGTTTACATTAACAACAGTTTTTGGACCTTGCTAGAACTTTGTAAGTCACCATATTATAAAACAACAAAGGACTCACACAGGGAACTATATGAAATAATGCTTTTCATGGAACTGCTGAGTCCTCCATGGTGCTGATAGTATAGTTAACATCTCAATAAGAATGCCATGAGAATACAAATGATTTTTTATTACAGCATTAAAAACTTACATTTGTGAGTAGAAGCTTAAGATGATCATTAAGAGATGGGCCAACAACAGCACTCAATTGCACTAAAGCATCCAATCCCCTTCCAAATACTTCATCATCTGCATGGGCCTTCAGAAAGGGAAGAAAGAAAGACAATCCTGTGAGTAAGATTCAGACAAACACATACATTTTTCTAAATTGCAATCTCTGCACTATGATTGTAAGAAGTAGTTTTAAACACTAAAACTCCCGTGCAATTGCTAATTACTACAATGATACAAGTTTAGAAATAGAAGTACAATATGACTGAATTTGGTCTCTAGAGGCCAAATTTAAAACCAAGGCATATTTTCAAAGTGGAAAACAAAAGCATCCATGAAATGTCCACAAAACTCTTGCATTTCTTCTGAGACAACAAATCTAATAATTTACAATTGCTGAAACAAAAAATGCAGCATGCAGAAAAGCTTGCTACACTGATAATTTCAGTATTTCACAGCATATTAGAAATAACCTTTCAAATGCTGATATGTTGAAATTGAGAGACACCATTTTAGTTAAAAATGGAATGAATTCTGGGTAATTTCTATGTAATTCATAACAATAACTGTCTTTGTTGGAGAAACAGAGGAGCCAATGACTTTCTGCTCAATTAATTTAGTCCCCTGCCAACTACACCTGCCAGCAGTTATCAGGCTCTTATCTACTTCTAAAGTTCTTTGTCATATTTATTTCTCCCATGGGAAGGTTCTTCTGTACCTGACTTCTCTAATGGTTTAGTTATGCTGC
The DNA here is from genome assembly GCA_013397555.1 of Urocynchramus pylzowi. Lineage (NCBI taxonomy): Eukaryota > Metazoa > Chordata > Aves > Passeriformes > Fringillidae > Urocynchramus > Urocynchramus pylzowi. The sequence continues at coordinate 1,853,063 of VZRH01004429.1, forward strand.
TTTTCCTTTAGCAGAGAAATAGACTCATAAAAACTTACTTTGGTCTCATAAATTTATTTAAACAACTATTTCTCCTCTCCAGCATCTGGGCCCTGAATATTTTCTTTTTAACTAGAAATCATGGGCTGCTTGTCTAGTAGAAGACTAACAAGACATAATACCAAAACAGTGCAACAATAAAAATTATCAGAAGAGTAACATTAATAGGAGGAAGAGACAAGAATATTTTTTCTAATTTTGCCCTTAAGCTAAACCAAAGATAGTGAAAGATAGATAAAAGATAGATAAACAGACGATTCTGAACTTCTGTTACATCTCTGATTTGAAATCACAATTAATTTTCAAACTTCTAGCCATCTTTGTTAAATCAGAACTGAAACACAGCTAGATTAAGGGACAGCTACTTACTGAACCAGAAAAGGGCTCTCAAAGACATGAAAAGGATCCAAAAGAGATAACCTTCAAAGCCAATATCTCACTTTATTTTCTGATGGTGTAGAAGAGTTAAAAGTATTATTTAAAATTAAGAATATGACCTCACACCCTATTCTTCCTTTTTCCTCATTGACATATTCTGGAGATGATGCTGTGCAGGGCTGGGAGTTGGACCCAATAATCCTTGTGGGTCCCTTATTTTGTGATTCTGTTTTACCTTTGTAGCATGTTTAGAATTGTTACATGGAATAGATGAATATTTTTTCCTGCCTATCCATTTTACTTCACCTCATTTTTATTTTTTGTATGTTATTGTGTGGACATATGGAAAAGCACACAAATATATGTATTTATTTCTGCTTATATTAAAACCTTTAAGATAACAGTTCCATAAGATTTTCCCATAGCTATTGTCATGTAGTTATACAAGGAGTTGCCCATCTTTATTTATGTTTACAGACATGTTTAGCTAATAGACCAAGGCAGGGTTAACAACAGAAAGAGAAATCATTCCTACCCCCCAAAGCAAAAGCCCATGCAATAGATTTATTACATTAATATTACCCATGTAGTTCCCACCAGCAGAAGGAAAAAAAAATCAAACCCATTAAAATCTCTGCATGAAGAGTAAGACATACCAATGCAGCCTTTAAGACTGGAACTAGACGAGGCAACAAGGGAATAGCTTTTTCAGCAGCACCTTCAACCAGAAGTAATTGTTTAAATCCCTCCTTGGAAACAAAAGTATAGGGATGCTTTGTCTCTCTTAGTCCCTGTTGCAAATGTAAAACATGATTTTTTTAATACTGAGACTTTTTTTAAACAAAAATACATTTTAAAAGTTCCACACAGCAGCAAGACCATGTTTAGATTTTGTCAGATTAGTTCAAAACATAAAGTACACTAACTCCACCATGTGGAGCCACTGGGTACAACTCTGCTCACAGAATATTCTAATTAATTTTTCTTTTAGAATATTGAATATTAAAACTCGCATTATGAATACAGGCAATTCAATCAATATTTGTAACTCACTACCTTTAATGTAAAAACCCAAGGTATTTTTTCAATGAGACCATGAATTAGAATAGGCTATATTTGTATAGGGGTTTTGCACCCTGAAGGGAAAAAAGAATAGAAGCTCAACTATGGAAGGAAAGACACCCCACACCACATACCTCTCTATGCAACACTAACAACTTGTAGATAGCACAAAGATGTACATCTAGTTGAGGTCTGAGTGGAAAAAACTCAAAGATTTAAAGCCATGTGTCTGAAGCCTTTTTCCTTAACATAAAACAAGTTTTATTTACCTTAGGAATTGACAGTTTTGTTTTGTATTAAAAAAAAAAAGAAAAAAAAAGAAGAAACAAAGGGAGAAAAGAAACAAAGAAAATAAAAAAGAAAAAACAGGGGAAAAAAGGAAAAAAAGAAAAAAGAATGTAAGCCACCTCAGTATATGCACTTTATTCTACCTGCAACATTGGATTCAGCATTTATTAAGACACCTGGAACATATTTGGTGATAAATGTCACAGATGGTTCTGAGAAAGCAGAAGCCTCAACATAGTGTACAGTATTTCTCTTCCACTTTTTTACAGGATCCTATTTCCACTGTACTAATTCAGTCTATTGAGGAGAGCATTCTTACTTCATAAGGTAGGTGTTATATAAAAAATAAGCAAAACAATTTAGTTTACAAAAGAATCTGCAAAACCACAAATTTCATTCAACAGTTGGGCATCTGAGATGCAGTCTTGCATTTGATCAGTATCTTGAAGATTAAAAAGTTCTACCTAGCTCTCCCAGAAAGCTCTAACTAAAGAACTACAAAGAGCAATGTTCTTGACCATTTTCATTCATACAATATTCTTACAAGTGTTCTTTTTTTATATTTGTCTAGTAGCTGATCCTAAACTAGCTAACTTGGACTGTTAAAAAAGGACATTTGCAAATAGGAAATGGTTATGTGCTTAATGTTGCAAGAAATTGAGTTTACCTCTGCCAATGTTAAAAGAAGTGGATCAAAGGGAACAGTTTCAGGAGGGCATTCCCACTGCAGTTTGTGCTTTACTGATCCATGCACTAATCTATATAAAGAATAAAGTTTTAACAAAATAACATATATAATACATAATTTACTGCTAACACTATTTGCTTTAAATTTATCACCAATTAGTTTGTTGTATTCCTACATTACATACACCACCTCAATACATAATGCTCTCCTTAGTGAAATTACAGGATCACAGAATCAACTAAATTGGCAAAGATTTCTGGGATCATGGAGTCCAACCTATGTATATGTATAATGGTTAAAAGTGCAATTATACTAAATTCCCAAAATATGGCAGTTTTCAAAATTCTGCTCCTAATCACATAGAAATCAGAAAATAGAAGTTATAAAACTTATAGCTGCCTCTCATGCTAACACAGAAGATACTCCTCCAAAGTTACTTAATTTTTTAAGTATATCAAGAAACATTTTCCTCAAATATCAATGGGTAAAGGAAAGCAGATCATACTGAAAGAAGATAATTTTGGAATTTACTATTTACTCCTATGATACAAATAAATGTATTAATACTATGTATTAATGATTATTTTATACCATTATATATATACATCTTATTAATGATGGCTTATATTTTTGTAATTCTGCATCCATATGACAAAACACCAGAACGTTTATTGTCTAGGCAAATATATAACCCAGTAACTTAAAATACCCTAAACTTACTTGTGAGTAGTTTTGTTAATATTTCATATGCCTGAAAACTACAGAATAGGAAATTCAATAACATGTTGTCATACTATTAAGGCTGTGAAAGTTCTACTTATTAAAATGGCACTAATTTTATTATCTTTGTTAGTAGGGCTAAGTAAATACAATTACCTGAAAATATCATTTGTGAAAGACATTTAGGAAACCAAATGTGCACATACTTAAATATTCTTTAAAAATCAGGCTGTGATATTAATACAGCATAAAAAAAGAACCAAAAGAAGACAATTTCAAAGGCATGGGAAGTTGCTTTCTGCAACTTTTCTCTGAAAAGAGCTAAGTGTTAGAAATTTTTCTAGAATTGAATGGAATCAAACAACCTAACTAAAAGATGAGACATTAAGAGATGTATTTCACAATATATTTAGTAAAAATAAGAAGCAAACCCAACACACCTGCATGGAATGCCACCTCTAGCATATGTAGCAGCAAATGCAGATGATGGTTGAGAATAAGCACGAAACTGTGAGGACAGAAAAAAACCATTTATTTAGAACAGTAATGTTTTATAGCCCTTATGAATATGTTAAAATGGAAGTTAACCAAAAAATGAACTTAATTATATGATTCCAAAACAAATCAAAAAAGAGAACTGCAGCTATGAAGTGGAAAACATGTAAGTGATAAATTTATGTGAAAATTGCTTTTGAGACTCATCGGTCTGGGGAGTTGTTAAAATGAGTAAAAATGTACAATCAGTGGTCTCCTGATGGAATCGCTTATTTTTCTATTTTTTTTCTTGCAAATGGTAATATTAAAGTCTCACAGGTTCTTTCCTAAGCAAAGCAAGGAGCTCCCACTTCCCTGAAGCTCTTGTTGTTACACTGTAACATGCAGAAGGCACTTCTACTGCAATTCCATTTTGATCTGAGTATATACAAAAGTATATGATGGCAAGATGTGTGAGAAAGCCCAAATATTGGGCAAGATGGTGGGAGGGCACTGCAAATGCACAGGGAGGTTCATAATGGGTGAGAATCTAGGAAGGACACACTGGAGAAGGAAAACTCGGACCCTCATGCAAGGAAAAGCTGCACAAATTTGGTTTTTATAACATACATGATTCTTATGCATATGAACTATTATATTATTTATTAGCATGATCATTTAATGCTGCTTTCCAGATAATATATCTTATCACAAAGCATTCAGAAGGAAATACCATGAAATCTCAATTTTTATCTCTCGAGTGTTTAAACCTACATTAAGATTAGTAGAATTGTGTTCATGGCTTAATTTTGGTCATTGTGCTACTTGCAAAGAGATTTCTAGTAAAAAAGATGCCCACATTAAAGTATTCAGACTCTGTTTATCAGTAAAGTACCTCTGCATTTCATTCACTTTCCAAGAAGCCTGTGACATTACTAATTGCCAAATTATATGGCCCAGTGGTGAACTACAATTCATGCATTTAATGCTAGTTCTCCAGGCACAGGACTTCCAGGAAATAAACAACTCCTTTCATTACTACTCTCCCAAGAACACAAATTTTTCCTGAAGGATTACTTAGTCACAGTAACTGTGAGTTTCAAATAGTGCTCACCAGCAATTAATTTGCCAGATTTTATGAAGCCTTGAATATCTTCAATATGCCACCTGATTCTTGGTTTCATTTCATAACTAAAATAAGTTTACCTAAAGTAGCAGGTGTCAAAGCTTAGAAGTAAGAAAAAACCAACCCTTTTTAATGTTTAGCTCTAAATCTCTTTATAAGGTAATAGTACATAAAAAAATAACAGTTACCATCCAAGCCACAACTGTACCAAAATACATTTTTATAGAAATGTAATAAACAATGTTATACCATCAGGCATTTGAGCTTAGAAGATAAGGTATGCATGATTAATAAGAAAAGTTTAATTTCAGTTTAAAAAATAGGACCAGAAGAAGCATGTTCTGCATGCAATTTCATAAAGTAAGGAACATTCTTCAAACCACAGATGGATTTTAACCAAACAAAACCACCACCACCTACACATACCGGATCAATAGTTTTAGGATTCAGCTTGGCACTAGGCTTTGGCTGGGATTGTGAAGAACATGTCTTGTTTTTCTGGGCTGCAGACTTTGTTTTTATTTGGATGCCTGATGACATTCTTAGAACATTGCTTCCTACAAAAAAAAAAAAAATTAAAAACATAAAATAATTTACATTCTATAGGACAGAATATGAAGTGTTAGAATCCCCAGGCCCAAAGACTGACATGAACAAACAACCAAGTAAATCTGAATAAGTGCACTAGGAATAATTTTCCAAACAGATGTTCATTCTTGTATATTGGACACAGCGCATGGGACAATTGTAAAAGTCCTGTCACTCCATATTTCAAATGCACACATTTCCTAACCTGCTCCTCTTTACTTGTGTTCTTTGAGACCTGCAGCAAAATTTAATTAGATACAGTCTGCTTTTAGGGTAGCCTACAGAAATATGAGCAGTAGTACAGGCCTCAGCAGAAGAGTCCAGAGTCAAATGGGTACAGTTACATCAGAACCAATTTGAGGAAGGTCCAGGATGAAGGAATGAAGCAAGAACATTCAGGACACAAAACCCAAATCACAATCAATAAAAGATGAGAACAGAAATGTAAGGTAGCAAAAAAAAAAGAACAGAGAAAATTAATTCCAATTCCACTAAAAAGAATTAAAGTACTTTCTTGAAAACACTGCAAAAATTACCTTGTCTACATCATTTAATACTGATTTAAGTACATTTATATTCTGTAAGTCACCAGCTACGCATCACTATAAATGTATATAATTGGGTTGAATGATTCCTAATAAAAATAATGGTTCTCTACTTATTTAACATAACAAGTCTGATATTATGATGAATAATATAAATTATTCCTGGGCGATTACAAGATTTCAAATATTAATAAAATTATAAATAGTGAAAACCCTGGTTTTGAATATTATAATGTTCAGTAATTTTTGCTGTGGTGTATTCTGCATGGAAAAAAACGATTTAGTAGATAAGACATTAGATTCCTATTGTGAAAAAGCAATAACACCATACAGAGATTAAAATAATAGGAAGCCACACAGAAACAAACATTGCCTCAGGGATAAGCAGTGTGCTTGCTGTCCAGCCATCATCCTTGGTGACACCTGTTTTTGTTAAAAATATTATTAAATGCCAAATACTGAGATCAGGATGAATCAGAGACTGATTTGCCATGCTACTCTCTCACCCTCAGCTCTGTCAGCCACCTGCCCCAACCTTTGCCAGACTCCAGCACGTGCACTTGTTTAGCTTGGCTATTCTAATTCTTCCCTCTGAGCAGGATTTCCAGTCAGGTACCTTCGTCACCATCTACATTATGAAATCTTTAGGATTGCTTCTGTTTCTGGTAAATGATAAGGTCTCAGCACACGTGTAGATATACTGTGTTTATAACTTGTGGAAAGAATTAAATGAAGTGCCCAAGTTTTACTGAATGCTGTGAAACAACATATAGTAAGGATTAGCAACTCAGGTAAAATACAAGCAAAGCTAAAATTGGAAGTTTAAATCAATACTTCTTTACTGATGATTTAATCAGAACTAGTGATTCAAACCAGTTCACCTACTGTACATTTTGTCTTCTCTTTCCTATCATTTCCAGAATGTCTCCACTGAAAGTGTTTTTAAAGAAATAAGACACCACAATTAGTCAATTAAATCTCTTCAGAACTCACAGAAACTTACATGACACATATGGGAACTATTCTTGCTGTAAAATGGAAGTCATATGGAAAATATTAATATAGAAATAAATCTACTGATTTTGTATGTCCATTATTATCATAAAATTCTAATCACATTAGCATTAGAAGACAGATTTTTAACTGTCAGAAAATTAAGAATCAAAATAGTTTCATACTATAAAAGCACCAGATAAGTTCTTGACAGTAGCAGCATGTATCACAAAACAGTGCTGTGTCAGACTTTGAAATGTACAAATAATACAGTCAGCTTGCTAATACCTATATAAATATTTTTCTCAGAAAAGTATTTAGAAGTAATTGAGATGTTTTAAATTTTTTCTATTTTCCAAGCAATGAAAACTCATGCTAAGGTGCATTAGGTAGCACTGACCAGAAAAAGTACTTTTCACAAGGAGGTCTCACTCTTCAGAGATGAATGCTCTCGTGCAGTGAGGAGCTGGAAGGGTCACACGTTTTTGTAGAGATCAGACAGGTGAAGCACAGCCGTGAATCAAACAAGCGAGGTTTGATACAGAAGTGACCCATCTACTGGCAGATGACAGACTTCAAATAAAGGAGCGACACTTTAAACAGAAATAGGAGAAGCACTTTTAAGAGACATCTTTCAAAGGAGGAAAAGCGCAGCCTGGAGTTCGGGATCTAGAAGTCCCTTAAGGCCGGCAGAATGGAAGTCAATAGGATCTGAAAGGCGAGGCTGCTCCCTTACCCTGCCGAGTGCCACCTCTGCCGGACTGCAGAGGCAGAAACACATGAGGGGCTTCGAGCGCCGCCACCGCCGACAGGCTCAGGCAGAGAAGCNCTGGGCTCCGGGCAGCGCCGTCCCCGCTCCCCGCGGGCGCCGCCGCCGCTTCCTGCCGGTTGCCAGGGGAACTACGGGCCGCCGGCAGCCCAAACCTCCTCCGTGCTTGCTGCAGACGGAGCGGCAAGGCGAATGAAAGATCGATTTTGTTGGTTTTTTTTTTTTTTTTTTTTTTAGCCTCCCTTTGTTTTTTGGTTTAAA
>VZRH01004429.1:1861022-1877203 GCA_013397555.1 Urocynchramus pylzowi
TTTTTCAGCCTACCTTGTATGCTGTGATTAAAACAAGAATGGTGAATTTTCAGGTGACGTTGCCACTCGCTTTTACCGACTTTTTAAATACCTTTCCAGGTATACAATCCCCTCATGCAATAGTGAAAATTCCATTGGAAATACAGCGTCACATCTGAGTGCAGTAATAAGCTTTTGGATAAAAGGCGACTTTTTCACTTGACCATGAGAGTGCATTCTTGCTTTCTTCAAGAATGAATATACAAATTCATTCATGCACACAAAAATAAATCTTCAAGCAAAATATTTCCTTGGTTTGCTCAAACTGGTTAGGATACAAGCTTTCCACCTTGCATTCTTTCTCACTTCTGTCATTTCTATTGCAGAACTGAATGTGGATAAGTGAGACTATTCTCATGATTTTCCACAGGAAAAAAAATTGCACTGACAGTGGTGAAAAGTAGTCGTAGACTATTTGAAAAATGCCATTGGCATTAGATTTTGGGCAATGAAGGCATTCATAATTGCTTTTATCCAACATAAATACTTTATATCTGCCAATAATGACGAGTCAAAAGTGAGGATATTTGCAGAGTTAAAATAGGACTGCATAACTGAGGGCCATTGAAATGCATTAGTGCAAGAGACTATTAGGAAATACAGAAAGAAAATATCTATAAATAATATTGGAGAAGGAAAGATTTTTTTTTTTCTAAGTATTTTTAACTAACCTCAAGAGACATTGTAGTACTTTAGCAGAACTATTTTACTCTTCCACAATACTGAAGAGAATAGAAAAATGGATGTCTTTTTATCCAAAAATTTTATGGACTGATAAATGATCTCAGAAAAAAATCCAATATTATAAGCAGACCATGAAATCTTTGAAAATCACACTAAAAAAATGCAAACCAGCATGATCATTTCCAGGATGAGAAAAAAAAAAAATCTGCTTTTTTTTTGATCAAGGTTTATTTTTAGTTCATGGTTTTAGTATTATTTTATCCAGGGATCTGTAATGGCTGTTTTGTGAGTACAGAACAGACCCCAGCTATGGAAGAAAGCCGTGGTCCAGTTCCTGAGCCAGCAGGAGGTATGAGCTGCTGTGCAGCACGAAGCAAAGCCCCACTGAGCAGCTCCGTGGAGTCAGCAGCTCCCACTGAGCCACAGAAACACCTGGGTTGGGAAAGGACAAGGAACTCTCCAGGCTCTGTGCAAGAGCAGGGCTTAGTTCAGAGCCCAATCATTTCCCTGGAGAATGCAAAATAAGAGAGTGTCAGGGTCCTGCAGCGTGGGTGGTACCTGCAGTTGGGGTGTCGGATGCGTGGCAAGGCTCATCACCTGTCTGGGTGGCCTTGAGCTTCCCACATGGCAGAAATACAGACTAAAATGGTCCTAAACTCCTGGAGTAGAATAGGATGAAACTGTATACTTATATATTTTTTTTCTAACTGGCATGATATTTTAAGAGCTAGGAAAAGAGAAGTCCTAAGGTTAAACACCCATTCAGTCCCTTCTGATTCCTGCAGTATGATCTTAAAATGGTGTTTATTACACTTGTCCTACCCGTTTGCAGATCCCCTGCTCCTTAAGTAGCTTCTTTAGTATTATAACTGGCCTTGAATTTTCTCATTTAATATAGACATGGGGAATATGGGTCAAAATACTTATAATAAAACATATTTATTTAAAATAAAATGCTTTTCATACTGTGTCTTACTGTTTTTGATAGTTGCGATAGGAACTAGTCTGTGACATTTTAAGCATACTTGGTGGATGGACAATTTAGGAGGTAAATACTGTATGATCACATGGATCAACAAAACATGACAAATTTCAGCATTCTTCTTCATCGTGATGATACCAATTTGTAATGTTAAACAGGGTATAATGACCCACTGTTTATTACTGTGTATTTGTGTAGCATCAGCTCCAGTTATTATGAGTTTCTTCTTTATGCATGTAAAGTTGTTTTTTTTTTTTTAAATTAACTGCCATAAACCTTCCTAAATGCTTGAAAATAACTAAAGACAAAAATATTAATATTTTCCAAAGAGTATTTATAATGAAAAGAAACTTTTAGGTTTGTGAGTGTGTTCAGTTGAGCATATAGAATATGAACATGAAAGCTAACTCAGAACTGATTACTTACTTTTTCATAATAATACTCAACCAGTTTAAATAGAACCAATGATTAATTAATTATCTATAACTTCTGATAAAACCAATATGCAATTTGACTTCTTTTTTCATTAGTCACAGCTAAATAGTTAATTACTGAGGGGGAGGAGAATTCAGCAATGCTAAATTAATTCTGAGGCTTATGAAGTTAAAACTGAGGCTTATTGGAATATGGCTAATTGGAAGAGCATCACATAAACCAGTCACGTGTTAGATCTTTTTGTCTGAGCATATTTACACCTTTGTTAACCTAATTCATTTGGCATGGTTTAGACTTGGCAGGTTGCCAGAGCCAGTTGAGAAATTGTGGGGAGAATATTTCTTGACAAGTGCAGGCTTTTGAATGTGGAAGAAAGGGAGTTGATACTTTATTTTTTGTCATAATTTAATTAATTTGCATTGTCAACGTTTCCCTCTCTATTTGTAGAAGCTTTTCTGATAGACAATAGGTGGTTTATGCTGATTTGTTTGTTATATTTTTCTAAATACAAGAAAGAGATTGACAGCAGACTTAAAAATTGACTCATTTTATATCTTACTATAGTCCTAAATATTCATGTAATAACACACAAACATGTATTTTCATTTGAGATTATTTTAGAAGTTAATAAATCAAGTGCAATTTTAACCACAGCTGGGGGCCAATAACTTGCAGTGAAAGAGCAGTAAAAGAACAAAACATGTTTCCTCAACATATATGGTAATTGCTTTCATTTCTCCAGAAAATTTAGAACTTCTCTCTGGTCTTTCAAAAAGTGCAAATTTAAACTGAATTCTAGGAGTGTGTTACTTAGATAGTCTTCAAACATCATTCCACAAAGCTTTTATCCTGACTTAACCACTCTGCCCCTTTATAAATAGTCCTCTATAAAAGAGGAGTTACTTTACAGTGTTTGGCAATAAATGTGAGCTACAGAACGGATTGTAGACACCTAATTGTAGTTTTCAGGTTTGTCTGCAAAGATTGAGTGCTCCAGGCACTTTCATTGAGAAGCATTGCATCAGATGATTAGTTCAGTGCCTGTCAAGTTGATGGACCTGTGAATCCACCCTTTTATCTTCAGTGAAAATTGGTGTGAAACAGAGTCAGTGCAGTTGAACAATTCTGGATAACAGCCCATTGATTCTACTGGATTGCTTACTCTTTTTCTGTAATACTCCAGAAGTTATTTGATTGCCTGTTATTAAGTGCTAAGATGCTGTAAGGATGTTGGATTAGCAGATCCAAGTCCTGCATAAAACTCAGAGGCAAGGTCCCAAGAATCCGACTGACCCAGAGGAACTTTCAGGTTTTGATGTTTCAGAGTAACAAAAATTCACACAGGTATGACCCCCAAATTTACAAACCTAATGAGATAGGTATCACCTATCAAACCTAATGAGACACTAGGTTTCTAGTGGTATCACAGAGTACAGGGTACAGAGTGCTGGCAGTGTGCAGACATGCTGCTTTGGATATGATTTGTGAATGAAGATGCAAGGCTGAGCACATTCAAGTAGTTGCAATTAAATTCCACACCAGGTTTTTTGATTGCTCTCAAGGATATCCTGCTGATCTGAAATTATTAGGAAACTCAGATTTTTTCCATGAATATGAGTACTTGAGTGAGTCAGGGAAATTTATGTCCATATAGATACAAATATGCTGACTCATCATTGCTCCACTTTTCTTTACATATTAAAGTGTTTAAAGCAGCTCTGCAATGATTCAGTTATGCTTGTATTCATCTTTTACCCATGGCCACACAATGTTCCTGCCTCCTGTAGATAGCTAGTACTATCAGGAGCCAAAGTAGACCAATTATACCCATCATTCAGTGAGCTGTACTACCTTAAAAATGAAATTAGGATTAAAATGAGACATGTCAGGATTTGGGTTTTTCCCGATTCTTATAACTTTTCATATCACCATCAATAATGGCAGTTTGAATTTGCTTTTTCTGGTGATGCCAGTTCTGGTGATGCCAATTGCTCAGGAAGGACAGTTTATTCCATTCTATCACCCAGATGCTGGCAAAATCACAGCTACTTCTGTAAAAGTACTTTTGCTTTTTTACAGGAGAGATCCACTTCCACAAGTATAGTCAAAAAATAAAGAATTAGGAACCTCCATTTCTTTGAGTCTCTGAATTTGAGTTTTATGATACTTGATTTCCTGCCTCCCTGCTGTTCACTGGAATCTTCATTCCTATTTTTTCTCAGGAGTGATAATCAGAGCATTTCAATAGTTAAACAGCTAAGAAGAAGATTCAAAAAAAGTACCAAAGATGACCTGGTGATGACCACCACTAACTCATGGAAAATATTTAGGAAAAAGCTACCGTTTCAGAGAAAAGTAGTTGACAAACAACTGGGGAAAGAAAAGGGGGATTTGGATATATATTTGTGAATTCTCTGAATTTCACGATTGTCCAAGTTTTCAAAGCTAACAAAAGGTTTTGAAAGTGGTGTTAGAAGGCTCACTGGGTTTTGGAAAGTTTTCTTTTGCCTGATTGGTACAGACTTGAACCCAGGCTCTGCTGCCTCTCAAACTTGACAAACACATCGTGATATATCCAAGTACTATTCTCAATTGCTTTAGGGCATAGCAATGGTATCCTAAATTTTCCCAGAGTACACATTTTTATTGACTATTTTCTTCACTAAACCGTGGAAGTATTTTTAAGTAGAAACAGAATGAAAGAATGTATCTGTGAGCATAGTAATCCTGAAGATGAAGAAGTACCCAACATCACAGAAAAAGTGAAAGAACTAGAAAAAACACGTTCTCATTATAAATCAGAATCTACCTTTTAAAAATGGACTGAATATTAAAAGATGACTACTTTATCATAACTTTGGGAGCATTGAGAAATGTTCACCACTATTTTATATAGCATTTACTTTTATCTAATATGATACATGTCACCCCATGCAAATAAAAAATGATTAGTGGTGTGGCCTTTCTCTTTGCCCTGCAGAGCATGCCATTATTCTCTTCCTGCTGATTTTTGTGAGCTTGGAGTTTGATTTTAAAAAAAAAACAACAACTTTCTCATTGAATAATGTTATTTAAATGCAAGACAGACATGAATGAGCTCTAACTGTAGTCACTAGATGACTTTTCTATAATTATTTGAAAAAAACCCTTCCTACTATATTTCTAAGGCAGGATAAATATACTTTAAATTCTGCTGAGGGAAGTAATTAAGCAAAGTTGAAAACTTGCACCTTATTTTCAGGGTGCTGCTGTGAGGGCTGATTGACATGTTTTTCTCATCAGAGTTGAATAGAGAAAAAAACCCCAAACTAGTTGAGGCACACGCTGCAGTTTTGTGTTTTCCCACTCGGTGGCAATGATTCCCTCTCTTTCCTTCCCAGTTCTGAGCTTCCTCCCAGATAGCTACTGCTCTGCATTTTGCAGCCTCCGGTCAGAGGAACAAACATCATGGTTTTCCTTTACTTCAAATATCAAAGATGGCAAAATAGAGGAGTTTGTTAAATGAAAATGTATTTTATCATTCACTTGTTAGAGAAAATGTGTTCTTTGACAGGAAGTTTTTTATCAGTTTTATCCCTCTGTAGGGCACTGATCAGTACCAGTACATAAAGTATTAACTATGAGCAAATTTAGCAAGTTTACTGGACTTTACAGACCTTGACAGAATAATGCAAATAATAATAAATACAAAAAAGTCCTCAGCAAATTTACAAGGCATCACAAGAGTATTTCTACCCTTAATTGTCTTCTATTTTCTTTTTTCCTTTTTTTTTTTTTTGTTTGTTTGTTTGTTTGTTTGTTTTTTCTTCCCAACAGCAGGAATAAATCTATGTACTTGGTACTGCTTGCTCTGCAGAGAACATACTGGGGAAGAGGTCTAACTGTGCTGGCTCACCAAATGTATCTCTTCAGAAACTGTAGCTAGGTGCAATGTGGTCTTTCACAACATTTACAGACCCTTCAGCTTTTGCCAGAGTCCATGAGGTTCTTTTGCTGGATCAGACACAGCAGAGAGCTGCAGAGGGCATCAGGCTGTGCTCTAGGCACACACAGCTTGGGAGCACTGCATCACAAAAGCATTTCATGTCTCCCACACAGCAAGCACAGCTGGCACTTGAGATAACAAGTCCAGGCATGGTAGGAAATATATCTTTGCTTAAGACCTAGGAAAGGTTTGATAGACAGGCTTAAGGTTCATAAGTCTCAATTCAAGTTGGTGTCTCAGAACTAGTAACAGCCTAGAAGTACTGGCTGTAGTGATGGTGGTGAGCTGTGGCAACAGTCATGACCAAATAATAAAGTAGTGGTGATGGTAGCAACAGTTTTCATATTTTCTCCTTTCAGAAAGAGGTTCAGCAGCATCCCCTCTGTCCCTGCCCACACAGGAGTAGCAAGTGGGGGAGGAAGGCTGCCCTGCTGTCTCTTGCTCTGCCACTGGATTTTGGAGGAGGATGAATTGAAACATCTTTGTAAAAGAAAGAAAAAATAGGAGGTGGGGGGAGGAGAGGGGAAAGTGGGGACAGTGCACTGGAGTTGCAGTGAGAAAGAATGCAGTGAATGTAGAAGGTGTGTGTGGGGGAATTAAAAATGAGGAGGTGACATGCAAGCAGAGCACAGCAATGTTTTCAAACTCATGTCTTTTAGACTTCGTCTGTTTGTGGATTGTAGTTCCTGTAATTCAGACATCATTTTGGTTTTCCATAGTTCTACTTTTTGGTATGAGATGAGACTGGGTAAGAGAAACTAGAGGCTACAGAAACTACATAATTAACTAGAGGAAAAGAAGGGCGAGGGGAAAGGAAGGGAAGCTTTTGCTGAACTTAGTACACTTCTGCATTCTGTATTTGAAACAGTAGAATATGAGCATGTGTATTTTTGAGGAACGGAAAGGAAAGGATGGGAAGAGAAAGTGAGTACCTCACTGAATGAGTACCTCACTGCACTGTTCAGCTACAGGCTGCCCTGCTGTTGCTGGATGTCAGCATAGGTAGTGCCCCCTGTGTGGGTTGACTGGAGAATCTCAAGCTGATGCCCTTGTGGATGTGAAACTAATCTCAAGAGTAGGTTGGAAAGAGTAGTGGTGTTGTCAGAAAGGCTACGAATGAAGAGCCTGGAAACTTGGTAGGTTCTGTAGGATAAACACTAACAGATACACACAATGGGAGGCAAAGAGGAAACTTCCCCAGAGCCTGCCAGGTCAGTTATTTGCCATGGGACATGGTATGGACAAGTGGCAAGCACAACATTTCCTCTCAGCTTCGAGTCTGAAAGGTAATTGTGTTCACAAAAGAACTGTGGATTTAAATACTGTGAACTTGCCATCTCACAAAAAAGATAATTTCAAAACTATTGCACATTCTGTCTAACTTTTGTTGAATTGAACAGTGGGGAAATCAAAGATTAGTGCATCATGTTGTCTGTTCGTTGAATGTTCAGTCTGAGAGAGCTGAAGAGGGTGTTCAGGAAAGACTACATAAAATGAGGCAACTGTACATAACAATTCTCATGAGTATTCTCCTAGTTTTCAGCCTTTTGCCATTCAGTAACATCCTGAGCCAGGGATGTCTGCAGCATATTCAGAAGTTTTCAATGGATTTCTGTCATGGGGATTTCTCCTGCTGAACCTGAGGAGACTATTAGTATTCATAGTAGCCTGACAAGGAGTCTTGTAGCTCACCCTCACCTCTTTATGTTGGTTGAGTATTTGCAATTAACTAATTTTATTTCTTGTAAAATAGTTATTCTGCTCAGGATTTTTCAAGATTGCATCATGAACAGCACAAGTTTATTTCATCCCACATATTTTAGGTTTTTTTGACTGGATAATGAAAAATACAATGTCATTTTTCAGAATCCCAATACCATCTCTTTGTTCCTGAAGTCCCAAACTTCTTTAGGTTGTAACTTTTCTAGACATTGTGTAAAACTGCAGTTAGTTTAAATTGTGGCATTTTTTCTCAACAGTAATGCAAAGCACTTCAGTGTGTAGTGAGCCAGAGTCTGCTTAGAACTGTCAGCTGATTCACATTATACATGTTAATTTTACTGCACATGGAAGACCCCACACTGTTTTGTCTTGTTTTCCTTCTTCATTACTATTTCCTTTACTTATTTACTTATTTTCCTACTCTGAAAATAGGTGCAAGTTTTGGCCAGGCCATTTCAGTCTGTTTCCTGCTCTAGGCTGACTCAAATGCTCCCATCAGCCACTGGTTGTGTAGATTTCCATCTACAAAACTGAAATGTCACCATGTCCATTACCAGCCCACTCTAGGAAGTGCAGTGCCCCACTGAATATATTGGTATAACATATTCTTGAGAGCAATGCAGATTCAGTCCTCCAGTATTATTCCCTTCTGTGCATCTATCCATTTCATTTAGCATATATACCATGAATGCAGTCCTAAGGGATCCCATAAGCACTTCTAGTGTGGAATTCAATCTTGCAATCTAGAACAGTGTTCAAAAGATGACTTGAGAAAACAGTGGTGCTATAATTTTGGAAAGCAAAACAATCAGAGAGGGACGAATAGTGGTAAATACACTGGTGTCCTTGCACAGTCCCAAAAGGACTGTATCTGTTAGGACAAATATTGTGTGCATTCCCCAAGCAGTGGAGGAAAGTTCTGGGAGAAGATTAGGTCACCAGCTGGAGGTTTTTTAGTTGGTTGGTTTGTTTTGTTTATTCTGATTAGATACATTCTAGTTCAAATAAATGTTTTAATGCTCTGTGGTTTTTGCTGAATACTAATTATCCATCAGGGGCAATGAGTGCTGCATGAGAGGCTATTCAGAACTTACATTATTTTTTTGATGCAAATAGTAATATTTTATATCAACCTTCTTCACTAAAGTGTGACTTTGTACTCAATTGTTTTAATGTTTTGGCTTTAGATAGTGACAGTACTAGTTAGGAATTTATTTAATAGTTTGCTCTTAAACTGAAGAGGCAATGACCATTTAAACCTACTCTTTAGTTTTTGTTGTTTTACTGGTCTTTTACTTACAACAACATGTCAGCCAGTAATATTTCATTTCTCAGTCCTCTCAGACACTGGACCTTGTCACAAGGAAAATGAAAAAAGATTAGTCCACTGTTTTGGCAAGCAAACACCAGCTATTTTATTGTTGAGAAAAATCTCTATCTGAATCTGACAGTTAGACCCAAACATATGGACATATTCTAGTTTTGATGTGTGTGCTTTTTAAAATCTGCTCCTATTACTATTTCCTTCAGTTTTACAAGTACAAATACAATTTTTTGGAGTACTGCTGTAGAGATCTCATTATTATGATTATCGGAGAGATGCCTTTACCCAAATTAAGGTGCAAACTACACCATAGGCTGAAGTCAATAGTATGGATTTTAATAAAGTAAATATGAGATGGAGAGAGATAGAAGGAAATAGAAGAAAGTGGGGGGATTAAGTAGAAAGATATCACCACCTATGGATCCAGACAGTATCTCATTGGTCTTCTTTTGTTCTTAGGGTTGGGGATGATGAGGTCATGCAAAACTTCTCCCCACTTATACATTTTAGCAAACAAAGGAATTAATTTGCATTGGGTACACAGTTCTCTTATTCTATTGGTTAAATAATTCCCTTGTTTCCAATGCTAATTAGTCCCATGCTCAGTCTTCCTCTTCTTTTGAGTCAGTGGGCTGTGTCCTCTCCCTGCTGGACTCAATCAGAGCTGATTTCAGCACAGTTGCTGAGTTGGCTTTCTTTGTGGGTTCTTTGTGTTCATTATCGGTGCTCCCCCAGCTTGTTTACCTCTCCCTAATTTGAGCTAATCTGGCAATAGCACCATCTTTATCTCATCTCAAGTTCCAGTCAGGTAGCTCAACTTAGTGCTCAAAATCCAGGAATTCACTGACACATAGTCAGAATGAGGTGTCTTTGGTGGTCACAGATGAGCAGTTGCTCCTTTATACAGTTTGTCGTAGTGGGCAAAGTCCTTTGGTGATCTTAACACAGTTTGAGGCAATTATGACCTTTTCAGTCTTACAGCTGCTTCCTGACCACTTAGTAGAGCGAACCCTGGGAGATGGGTTTTGAGCATCAGCTGTGCTTGGGAGCCTGTGAAATTGGGCATAGAGCAACTACAAATGTCATAGTGTTTCTAGAGCCAACCTGGGTCCAGAGGCACTGTGTGCCTGCACTGCCCTGAGCAGGAGCTCTGGTGTTAATAAGGCCTGTGGACTCATGCCAGCAGCTACCCAGCACGGCACCCCTGGACCTGAAATGATTAAAAAAAGGATGGCAAGGAAGCTGCATGGTGCCACACAGTCAGCAAGAAGCTGTAGGAGTTCATTAGCTCTCATCAAGGTCTGACTGGGCTTATTAACTGCAGCTCAGCACCGCATTTCTTCAGTTCCTGGTGTGTGGGCTGCAGGTACAAGAAATCCTCTGCAATCTGAAAGTTCAGTGGTTATTTTAATAAGAGAAAATTCTTATTTTTGCAAGATCCTGAGATATTTCAGACTTAAAATCACACTATATTCTATAAGGCTTTCCCAAATTAATTCCAGCTGAGCTGGTATGTCTTCACAGCATAACCTTTTTGCTAATCCCTACAACGATACCTCTGGTCCAGCAGTGTTCACCCAGCCTCTCAGTTTGTGAAGTTTGTAAGTCTCCACATGATGCCCTATTTCCCCAGGTGCTCTGTTGATGCATAAACAAAACATGTGAAGGTACCACAGTCACTAACAAAACTGTCAGAGATTCACCATGCTGAAGAGGTGTAAGGCCCAAATACACATGTACAGGCATTTTAACTATAAATGTGGCAACAGCTTCACTGTGAAAAATAGAAGCACCAAAAAAAGCAGAGGCGACAATCAAATCTTCAGTTACAATCTGTTGGTGACAAGACATTGAAACACATAAGGTCCACAGAAGATTTAGAAAAACAAAACAGGAAGTACCATTTCCAATAGGTCTCCTTGGAGTATTGTTAATCATTTGGAAAATGAAATTGGGATTTAGACAAGTGCTGTGAAGAGTGCTTATACTGGAAATATGAGCCACAAAAGTGGCTAGAGCAAAACAAAAAGGGGAGATTTAGATTATAAAAGAAAAGGTTCAAGACAGTATTAAGTACAGATGTTTGGATATACCTCTCAACTACAAAGTAATTTACAATAACAAGACTGAACTTGAGCAGGCTGAAAAATGTCATGTGACAATTTTACTGAAAGAATTGTTTCTGCACAGTAGAATACAATAAAACTGATTCTGCCAGGCCCAATTCAATGCTGTTATGTGCCCTCAAGGCACCATTTATACTCCAATAAAGGGAATTTGTGCACTGAAAACTATTATGTCCTTAAATCACAAAATTCCCTGCATTTTGTACTTGCAAAGCTACAAAATGACTAATTCAAGACTCTTCCACAGAAAGTTTAGAAGTTATTTTTTTTCCCTCTCATCCTAAGGATGTGTTGCTGGATTTTTTATTTAGGATCTTTGAGAAAGAAAGACCTTTGAGGTAATGAAAGATCATTTATCAAAACAAAAGAAGAGTCTTTAATGGGTTACTCTTTAGCTCTATTCTTAATGTAGTGGCCCGTTCTAGATCAGTCAACTTCTTCATCAGCTTAAAAAGAAATTTCAAGTAGGGCAAATTCCAGATTCTGCCAAAAGTCCATTTGTTTGTTTATTTTTTCTTATTTTGACTTGCCAAGGGTTTGTGTTTGACTTGTTGCCACGAATAAAATGATTCCTCTTTCAACCATGGGCTCTCTGGGAATGGTGAGGGAAAGCTAATCCCATTACATGGCTCCAAAGTTCCCACTCAGTGGTGACCCAGGACAGGCAGCTTATCAGGCACTTAGCAGAGCTGTCAGCTGGTCAGCTCAAGTGGGATATTATTCTTTGTGAAGTGAAGCAGGCCAGCAGGAGCAGTAGTTGGGGTTTGTTTATTTGTTTTAAGTAAATAGAACAACAGGGAACTTCTACATCCTTGACCTGAAAGTCATGGTAAATAGAAGACATTAATGGTAGAGCATAGAACGGTGTCATTAACACATTGGTCAGATGTGTTAATTAATTTATAACCCACAGATGAGAGGTGTCTCCCCAAGATGCTGTGTCTCGTGCCATTTCCTGTGATTCTCTCTCTTTCCAATAGTTCAGATTATCCAAGTACTTTCCTAGGTGTCTCTTAACAGAATAGTTTTCCTTCAAGGGAAGTGGTTTTCAGATTCAATAATGCCTTCATAATTTTGCTCCTAGTGGTGGGCATCTTGTGATACCTCTAGCCACATGGCCAAGGTCTCCTGATGATATTGAAGGAAAGATAAATACCTGGAGAACGAGTTCTCTTTTTTTTTTTGCTAAGGTGGAAACAGTGGCAGTGCTGCCTGAGGATGGGGCCCTGTTTCACAGTAATGAGGTGAGAATTTGCTGGGGAGGGACAAGATTATCCACAGAAACGTTAAAAAATGCATGTAAGAGTATCTTGGATTTGAGGAGAGCAATATTAATACAGAAGAAGAGAAAAATGTGTTTTGTTTTTTTTTTTTTTTAGTGTAACTGTGTGTTTGACTTATGAAGCCATCTCTGCATTGGAGGGGAGGCTGCATCTGTCTTGCAAGCACTACAGTTTTCCAGAAGCCCAAGCACTGCAGGCTGAAATAGAATAGAGTGCCAGATTGAGCCTAATTCCAGTCTTATTAGTGTTGGTGCCTTAGCTAATTGTCTTAATTTTTCAATTAAAGCAAAATATTATCTGGTTGTGGCTAGAAAATACCACACTGTATCAGAACTCAGAAAAATTCGAATTCTGGTTATGGTGCTTGTGGAAATCTTTTTGTGTGCAGTTCTTGCCATTATTTCCCTGATATTCTCAATATTTCTCTTTTACCTCAATGTAAGTATAGTGCTCGTATTCAGGAGGCATAAACCAAACTGTGCTCATGAGAGTTTTGAATGGCCCAGTGATGACAGCCTAACCAGAAAGTATAGTGGTTTAAAATGTCATTTAGAGACTAGCCCTCTTAAATTCTTCTGTAAGAGTCAATGCATTATTTATTTCTTTTTTAATCTCCTTTATTTTAAGCAATTATATTACTTCAGAGCAGCTCCCATTCCCTAATGTACTTCTCAAGATGAGCCAATTTTGAAAGCTTTGAGGTGTCATCAGTTCCCAGTGCCAGTGATGACACTGAGGAAGTTCAGTGACTCCACAGACCAAGGACTCTACATGGAATTGTCCTGTGGTCCTTCAGCTATAGTTTGATATTTGTTTGTTTTCATAGATTTTTAATCAATGGCATGGCATTCCATGATTCTGACTTTCTGAGGGTTTTTTCTAGTTTTTTTGTTTGTTTTATTTTGTGTCATTTTGTTGTTGTTGTTGTTGTTGTTGTGTACTCAATAGCATAAAAGGCCAACAAAATGAAGCTTTCTTAAAAGCACTGGGGTGTGCCCCCTAATACTTGCTAACAGAAATAAGGATGCTGAACTAGATAAATATGATCTGTGTTTTAGTTTTGCATTTTTTTTTAATTGCCTGTTACTTCATTGCCCAAGGTCAGCCTTGTCAGACAAGTGGACCAACAGTTCTCTAGAGTAACATAAAACCATTAAGTTGCTCTTTGATCTTGCACCTTCTTCAGAACCTTTTAATCAATTAACCATGAAGCTACTCAGCTTGTCTTATTTCCTGCACATAAAACTGCTCTGGTCGAGCTGACACATTACTACATTATAGATCAAAGATTGAAGGAAATTTCACATCCAGCCAGGATAATTATGTGGAATTTTTCTGAATCCATTATATACATTTTCATGCCTCAAATGAATGAAAAACAGCATTTTGATCTAGAATGAATTAAAGTATTCATGTGTATTTTAAAGATTGGTTAAATGGGTTTGTGCATGATTGACCTTACACAAGGTGTGGATAGATTTCATGGCAATGTTACTGAGCCTCAAATGTCCATCTGTCCTTTGAAAGTGATCACTATTGATAATAATAGGAAACATGACCCGTTGTAACATAAGCACTGATCTCTTGCTTAGGATACCTTTAAATAAAAAAGATATTTTAAATGTTGAACGTATTGTAATATGATACAGATTGAAATCCTCTTAGCTCAGGAGTAAAATTTTGGTAACAGAAAGAATTGTGGGTTTAGATTTGTGTAGGGCCGCACTTCTGTGATGTTATTTGTATTCACAAAATGCTTTTTTTATCAAGAATCAAAGATACCTTCAGTATTATGTTTTTAAAGATTTGTGACTGTTTATACTTTTATTTTCTAGTTATATGGGAATGAAGGTGTGTCAAGATAAATATTCCATTCCTTCTGGCCAAATACTGGGATACACAAACAACTTCAATCAGCTCTTCATTTGAGCTTCTCCCTTAAGTGGGACAGAGTGTTATCCACACCGGACCAGAGGAGCAAAGCATCTGCTCATTCAGATTTTGCTTAAGGCATATTTTGCACAGCTGTTTCCTGGGGGACTGGTTTGTTCCCCTTCTGCTTGCTGATGCCGAAAGCAAAGGTGGCCTGGCCCAGATAAGAGTGTCACCTGGTGCAGGTGCAGTGGTAACAGGTAGAAACACCAAGAGCCAGCACGATTTCTGAACAAAAATATGGCCCAGTGAAGAAGCATTTTTGAAAGAATACATGTTATGAAATAAAGGTGTAGGATATTCTTCACAAATATCACCTTATTCCCTTAAGACATACCTTGAATTTAGACTCATTAGACTTAGAAGCAGGTAGGAGATAGGAACTCTTAGAGCTTCCATAGCTCACATTCTTTTCACTGCTAAGTTTAAGGCACGCTCTCTTTGCAAATCCCTATTGATTTTTCTGAATGTCACACTTCCTTTAGCTAAACAGATCCCTGCTGATATTTGTCTTCTTCCTTTTAAGAGGAATTAAAAGTGAATGAAAAGTTTCTGGATAGCATAGATAAAGTGCTCTTTGATAGATGTACTTCTTGTCTTCTGAACAAAGATGAGTGCATTCAGCTCTTGGTACTAAGGAGGAAATATTTTCCTCAATTTTCTTCTGTATAAATCCCTCATTTAAGTCTAAATAGAAATTTACCAGAAAAGGGAAGGATATTTGTGAAGCTTAATTTTACATTTACCACTGCAGTATCTTTTTTGTGCTGGATCCAGGATACAGTGGGGTGCTTTCCTTCTGGGATTTGAACAGACACAAAAATCCAAAAGGAGTCAGTAGGCGGTTACACTTAATTTCGAGCGTAAAGCAGGCCAAATTTTAGGTTCTTTGTTTATTTTGTTTCTACCTCCAGCAATAAATCATCCCAGATTCATCAAACTGTTTGCAAAGCTAATCCAAGCTGGACCAAGTTACAGACTGGACCAAGATGTAGGTTTATAGTAATGCCTGAAAACAGGAAAGACTTTACATCAGAAAAGAAAAACTATCTGGTTTCATTACATGTGGCTTCAAGTTTCATTACAAAAGGTTTTACATGGCTTTGATCCTCTAATTTGGCTAAAAAAAAAAGGAAGATGTGATCTCCATGTGCACACAGCTATTTCAGTGCATACATGCAACTAAATTAGATATGCTGTACCCCAGTGAACTACAGTGTGTTCCACACAGACATGCTGCATTTAAATGCATAGAGTGCAAAGTCAAGATAGATTAGGTCAAACCTCCTTGCTGCCAGCTACCTTGAATTCTTAATCTTACCTGCTGCTCAGGGAAACCAAAAAGCCTGAATAAGTTCCAATCCTGAAAAACAAACAAAAAAAAGTATGCACTTTCTACCCTTCTATATCCATGTATATACATACACACACTCTGAAGATTTTACAAGAAGAATCTGTTTTTCATAATGCTTTCTTATAGAGCCACAATTAAGTGATTTTTTAAGAGAGAGTACTAAAGAAATTACTTCAAGAAATGACTTCACTAGAAGCAGTTTTACTACAATAGTACTTAATTTTTTTTTGTTCGTTTCTTTTTTTTTTTTTTTTTTTTTTTTTTTTTTTTTTTTTTTTTTTTTTTTTAACAACTCACTTTTTTTTTTTTTTTTTT
>VZRH01004429.1:1879946-1895466 GCA_013397555.1 Urocynchramus pylzowi
CTTCCGATCTAAGGAGATCCAGTGAAAAGCAAAACAAAAAAAACCCAAACCAAACCAAAAAAAAACAAAAAAACAAAAAAAAACCCAAAAAAAAAAAAGGAAAGAGAAGAGAGAACAGGCAAACCTCAGACTCTTTAAACTGGCTATTTCCAAACAGCAAGCAACTTCTAAAGCAAGGTCAGAAGGTATTCCTCTTATTGCTGTTACCATAGCAGAAACACATAAATGCGATTAAGTAAATAGTTAATCAGAAGCAAAAGAAAAAAAAACCCAACCAAATTTGCAGTAAAACCAGCTCAAGTTAACCTAGTCTCAGAGGACTTTGAAAGAAAACACACTTCTAAAGATGTTCTGTGAGAGATTTTAGGCACAGCTGCAGGAAAAAGACAGTATCCTTTTCCTCTCTCTGGAAGCATTAAATCTGTTCTGGAAATTAAACAAAGTCGACAAAGTTTCATAGAAACAACAGATTGAAGTCTAGAATGTTAAAAACTATGAGAAAGAAGAAAAATGTCCTGAAGAAAGGCTACTGGATAATTTTAAGGAACTTTGATGTCAGAATAAGCAACCCATGCACATTAATCCTATCTTTACTTGTCTCTTGTGATATGGAAAGTATCCTAAAAGGAATTTAAAAAAAAGTAGAAGTAGTAGTAGTCAAAACCAGATAACAATTCCCCTGGTGTAAGTCTAAAAATCCACAAAATAATTAAGTTTATATCACTCTATGGCTGTCAGACTGTTTCAGAGGAGCTAGTTTAACATTTTCTGGATTATAAAGGCCATTAGAATGTTTTATCTCTGTATCTGAATGTATAACCTTCTTCTTTAAGGCAGGTCTTCTGATCCCTCTACAAATGTTAATGCATACCTAAAACAGGAACAAAAAAAACGAGTCTCAATTTCCTGTATGTAATATAGAGCAGTGATTGAGAGTACTGAGGCTCAATGAGTAGAACTAGAGTTTCCCTCTAATCTTGAATGAAATAAAAGGATGGAGTTGTAAAGACCAGAAAACACTACTAAGATCAGCATTGTGAAATAATGTTGTGGATCTGGGAGGCAATTTTAAAGCCTGTTCCCATGGCTGAGCAAAATTCCTGCAGCACGGGTGTCATGCTGTAGAGCTGGAGTGTATTTGCTGGGACTGTGGATAGCCAGAAGTCTTGCTGTTCAGTGAGATGACTGTTCTTTCTCAGCTTGACAAATGACATGCAGCTCTGACAGAATACTTCTTCTTTGCTGGCCATCACCCCTACGGACACTGGCCAGAACAGCAGCAGCAGGAACATACCCTCCAACTCTGATTTAATCACACGGAGCCCAGGAGACTAGTGAATGGAGCTGTTAACTCTCTGTTTAGTTTGCTTTTCCCATCTGTGTTTTATTAAACTGAGAGCAAGATTTATTCACTTTTTTTTAACATCAGGATCTGTTGGTGTCCAAAATGATGGTTGATGTTAAGGTATACATACACAGTTTAACCTGGCTGAGGGCCAAAGAGGCCTATGATTTCCAGCCTAGACAATTTATTTACAGAAGGACACTAAATCCCTCTATTCTAAAATATTTTAGAAAGGATGAGCATGACTTCCCACTCTCCCAGGAACACAATACATTGGGAACAAAGTGAAAGAGCAGGCTCTTCAGGCATGCAGGCAAACACTTCAATTTTAATGTACTCCTGACAGCTCCTACATAGTCACAACTACCAATGATTTTCTGATTTCTACTCCAGGAATCTTAAATAGATTGGAGGTACCAGCTCTGTCTATAGACACTTCTAAAACCCAAGAATCCTGAATGGCTCAGCTGGTGAATTGCACTTCATGGGAACTGAAATTACGTGCCAGGCTCTCCACTGTAAGGTGGGATAGCTGAAGCACAGACACTTGCATGCCTAATGAGCTACTGCAGGAATAACACTTGCTTCCAAAGGAGAAGAAAGGAACCAAAAGATTTTGAATTTTGAATTGCTTTGGAAAGATACACTTTTGATCAAATAATAGGGTTAACTCAAGACAGAAATATCAAGTGTGTGTTTGTCAGAACTGTAAAGGGTTTTTTTAAAACATGTAAGTTTCTAGCAGCAACAGATAAAGCTCCCAAAATAGAGCTTCAATACAAACAGCCCCCAAGACTTGACAGTTTTCCAAATCTTCTGGGCATTTTCTTCTTAACAGGGAGCTCCTTTCCAGAACATACCACTCTCTCACTCTCTCTCATCTCTTAGTCATCACCTTAGTCACCACATCTTAGTCATCCTCTCATCAACATTAATATGGTGACAATCCACTTACTCTAGTGCCTTGCTCCTATCCCTGCAAGTACTCTATGGATTATTAGGTCTGCCAGACTTTTTGTCATTTCCAAACCTCTGCATGCTCCTCTTTCCAAGCAAATCCCTTCATAACACCATATGAGTGTTATATTGTGGCACCTACACATATTACACATCATATTACAATGATTATTGTAATACTAAGGCTCTTGGTGTCCCCCTATGGCAATAAAAAGTATCCTGAAGACAAAGTTGTTACTACAATAGATCTTATAAAATGAACTCAAAGCTTGTTCATAGCCTACCACTGATTTGCTTAGAACAGTGTTTTTATATCCATTTGGTTTTATATCCATTTGCCTCAAATATCCATTTGCCCCAGAAAAGTTAATACAGACTGCAAAATCTGGTTCCATGTGTGATAGCTGCTGTTCTGAAATGACTTTCAGTGTTAACAAAAGAGCAATGTCTTTAGTTAGCTTTTTTCAAGAATGGTCTTTTTTCATGGTCTTTCACAATTTTGTCATCTGTTAGATGACAGTAAGAGCTGTGCATGAACCAGTACAAATTAAGCAGTATTCATGTGTTTTCTCTTTTTTACAGCTTTTAAAAACACTGGCAGAAAATAATGGAATCTTCAAGTTTTATTTTTCTTAGTTTCTAATGAAAGAAGAATTCTAATTGTATGCTGTGCTAAACTGAAGTGAGAACTTGGCCACTATACTGAGTCATATCCTTCAGATCCAATGCATTTTATGGATTTTATTCAATACATTAAAAGCAGCCTGTATGAGAGTGATTCCTAGAGGAGGTAGCAGATCTAAGAAGAAAAACCTCATCCCTAAGCTCTGTGTTAAAAGCTGCATGACTTATGTTTTTGAATGAGCACCTGTGTCTGGAATGTTCTGCAGTGAACTAAATTCTGCACTGTGGTAGTGATACCTAAAGTGACAGTTCCTTCAGATCCCCAGATTTCCCTTATGGGGAACACAAGGCAGCCTATTATAGCAGTATTACAAGACACTTGATTTAGGTATTAGAAAAGCTTTAGGGTGACCCATCCCATTGAGGGAGTTATCTCTTGTCATGCACAGTGGCACTTTGTGATGCTTCAGAATGCAAGAGGTGGTGACAAAGGAGGCTAAGGAAAGCTGAATCACCACTTGTTGTAGGTGCCTTGTTTTTCTTCAGAGGGGCAAGTGACAAAGCTGGGTTTGGTTTTGGGGTGTTGGGTGGGTTTCTTTCTTTCTTTCTTTCTTTCTTTCTTTCTTTCTTTCTTTCTTTCTTTCTTTCTTTCTTTCTTTCTTTCTTTCTTTCTTTCTTTCTTTCTNCTATTCTATTCTATTCTATTCATTAATGGGTTTTTCTGGTTCTGCTTGGAGACCACCAAAGACCCCTCTCTTCATGACCTCAAGATCATCAGTAGCTGCCAGTATTCCTTGAACACCATTGCAAAGTTCATCTTTCTCTGTCAATAGGAGGACAGTAAGCAATCCAGCTCCAGACAGGGACTTTGAGCTCCAAGAGATCTTTCCATACCCAAGAATACTGTTTAACGACTGTTAAGCAAAAACGTCTTCTTTCTCCTCAAAGCTACCCCTATTTACAGCAGATTTTTTAGCAGTCACAGAAACTGCAAAGAAGCCCTCACACCACAGGCTGTTTCACTGGATATTTAGACAAGTTCTAAAGTAGACTAAGTAAAACAAACTCAGAATTATTTGTAAAAATATATATTAGAGAAAATAAACCTGGTTAAAAATCATCCCATCCAATGGCTTAGAATTAAAATACTTAGTCAAAAATTAGTGAAACTGAACCCCTCTAAAGAATCATATTACTTGCTAGAACAACTGTCAAATTGCCATTTTTATAACCACTAAAGTATTAGGATAGACTTAAATTGCCCTTTTCTGAAGTGTACTGTATTTATAAGTAGTTTTCTTAGTTTTGGTATAAGTTCATCTGAGTTCATAATGCACAGACATTTTCACATGTCACTGCCTCTAGGTGTAATTATTCCAAGTCAATTCCTTCTTCAGATTTTCAGCAAGGAATACACTAGATTTAGGGTTGGGTTTTATTCTGTTTCTTACCAAATATTCTTTGCAACAGATGTTTAATTAAAGGCTGCTAGACAATTTAAACTTCTCAGAAGAATACAAATAAAAGCTGTTAATGAAGTAAATATCTGTTTAATTTACAAACATCAGTAGCATTACTGATATCAGTCCAAATATGACAAAGCACACTGCATTACACATGTACATCTAACTTTTTTGTAAAAAAAATAATAAAATAAAATTGAAAAAACATCTGCATTTTTACAGGGTACCCTGGGTTTTACTGAAAGAAGAACACAACCCACTATTGATTACCAGTTCTACATTATAATTTAGCAGCAACATGTTAACATGGGGAACATTAGGGGCAGTAAAGTAGTTTTATTATTTGGGGAAAATCACAGTTTTTGATAGCACAGCCTTTTTTTCTTTTTTATAAAAAAGGTAAAGAGCTCCATAGGAATATTAATTTATAAAGATCTATCTTCTAATGGAATTTTCTACACGCCATCTTATTTTCTGTAAGTACTGTATATAGGGAAAATTAACTTCTCTACAATTTGCCATCTAGTGTAAAGACATTTTCTGTAATATATTACAGGTTCTTGGAAGGTGTCCTGAATATCTGCTATATGTGAAACCGCAAATTGTCACCACTTTCTATTCAGTGACACCAAGTGGTCAGATTCTAAGGAAAAGGAAAAGGGAATGGAAAGGAAAAAACAGACTGAAAACATTTACCCCAAGACGACATGCTACGTTAGTTCTATTGCAAAAAAATCCTGATTTTTAAGTCCTTTAAAAAAAAATTACAAAAATACTGGGACAAATATAAATTAATATATATTAAAGCATTGAAAAACAGTAAAAGGGATGGCCTAAAAGGGTTAAGTACAATGTACTTTGATACAATAAATATTTCTCAATGAAACCCAATACTGTATAGAGTTGTTTAGAACTCATAGAAACAGAAATCCATATTATTACTAATTTATCCATCAATAATCTATTTTATCATCCCCCGAACATTTATATTACAAAAAATTAATACTGTAAAAGGGAAGATAAACACTTTTTTATGCTTCTTTTGCTAACATGCTGACATAAAAGTACACATCATCAGGAGATTTCAGCATTATAGTATATTCTTGCATCTCCCATTTCCCATTCGTTAAATGAGACCCCATCTTCTCAAGATGCTTAATAATTCTGAAAGACAAAATGTGTTTCAAACAATTGTTATTTCTGTATAATCTGATTCTTTTTGCTCATAAAGCTTCCTCATCCATAGGTAAGTGACTGGTATGGTCTGTCAAGACAATAAAATAGACTGATACGAAAGTGAAAAAACAAGCTCGTGTTCTGGTCAGTATTTCATCTCTGAGCTGTTAAGTTGAAAGTCACATGTGTATAGTGTCAGTGTATCTTCAGCATGTTATAAAGAAGAATCCATGTTAAAAGCAGTTAAAGTTTCCCATTTCTGCTGCAATGTTACCAGGTCTTTTTTTTTTTTTTTTCTTCAAAGCTCCTCTTGGATATGAGAAGTCTCAGTTCAAGCACTTGAATCTTTTTTTCAATGAAGAAAAAGTCTTTATTCTCATAATAAAAATAAGTCTGTTCTGTATTTTACAATATATTTCAAATATTTCCACTATGAAGCATTAATTAGTCCGACACGGTCAATAAGTATACAACATTTTCAAAAGACAAGTGTGACAGGGACACTTAGGAGGGACAATTTGTACAGCCACACTTCACCACTTTTTCAACCTCGTCCACAAACGACGACCCGTCCGTGCATTCGAAGGAGTATTTCCGCCTCTTGCTCCGCAGCGGCCCGCAGCACTGCCCGCCTGAGCAGCCGCCCTTACATTCTAGTCTCGATACCTTCTTGGTCGTCTGGCACGCAGCATAGCCTTGCTGCTTTTGGTAGTAATCTCGGACTCGTTCCCCTCGACAAGAGATTTCTGCGGGAAACAACGTTTAAAATAAGAGATGCCATTTTGAGACGCAGGTCGAAGAACGTGCAACACAGGAAGATGCTGTGCTACTATTTGCAGTTGGGATTGGTGCTTTAAAGTTCGACTGAGACTGTGTATCGGCAACTAGTGGCTCTTCCGAACACAGTGTGATTAATGCTGGGTTTCATTCCCTATACCTCCTATTTTTGGTAAAGCTTTTATTATGTATATGTAAACCATAAATACGAAGCTATTACAATGACAAGAAAATTGGAAGCTTAAATCTTTTCCTCTTTTATAAAAAATACACATCTTCTGTTGCTACACTGCTTGCAGCTGGTTCTGTTTACCATAGGGAAATGTTTCAGAGAGCATGCAATTTAATTTATTAGACCTGGAGTTTAATATTATTCAAACTCTTATTTAAGATAAGTTACCTTCCGCTAACTTCATAAATTACTGAGGTATAAAGGCAGCTAAAAATGAGACATCTGTTAAAAGTTCTACAACCATATTCTTCTATTCACATCTATGTACAAAACAAAATAAATGCCATCTGGGGTAAGGGAAAAAGAGGGAGAGGGAGAGCTTTGGTAGACAAAGGAAAAAGAAAAAGGTAGGGGGAAAAGTCATCCTGTTTTCATCCATCTCACCTGCATAATTCGCTGTGATAAATCAGTTGAAGCTGAGAGGTCAAAAGTAGAGTTTGTGATAAAACTAGGAGCAGAATCATTGGATTTGGCTTCTCAGTTGCAGAAGGTAGAGAAACAATAAATACAGAAAGATACAGCAGGTAAAAGGTAATAGTTAAATATAGTAAAAATGTGTTTCTGAATAAAGGCAAAAAAAAAAAAGAGAGATGTTTTCACAGCAAAACGTTTGATGAAAAAATCCTCAAAATGCAAACAAATTCATGGGAAAGGCTTGGTTTTTCTCTCATCAAGATAAATTCTTATGGTAGAAAAAAAAGCAACAAATGTGTATGTTGTGGAAAAAAAAAAATTGGTCATGTTTTTGGCTGTTCATGTGCTTGGCTGTTCATGTTTTACTAAAAAAGCCTATTTTCTAAGACCACAACAACATGAATGATTTTTTTTTACCTTTATCACAACTGTCCCCCGTGTATCCGCTGCCGCATTCGCAATATGGTTTCCCAAGTCCTGAAAGCCTACATTTGCCATGTTTACACCTGATGGATTGGCAGGGGTTAAGCAGCATTTCCTCTTCATCACAGAGGACTCCCCCATGTCCCTGCAGGCATTTACAACTGTATGAAAATGCATTGATCGGCAAGCAGGTACCATGCACACATCTACAGGGGAAACAAGCCCAAGAGAATAAAAATAAATTATTCATCAAAGTTCAGGCTAAGCAACATTAACTACAAATACTTTGGACTGTACTCAGAATAAATTGCTTTTGTTTCTAATGGACTTTTTCAGTGAGATGCAGTGAAGTGGTATATAATTAGTATGCAGGTTTACACAAAACAAGCTGCAGTACAGAAATCCCTCTCACCAGAAAATAGCCACTGTAGATGTGTTATGGAAAAATTTTACAGGCCACAGGTATTAAAAACAACATTTCCTGTCTACCTAAATTTTCAGCATGCTTTTAAGAAGAACACAGCGAAATCAAGCCAAAGAAAAAAGAAACTCACCTGAAATTCTGGTTCGTGCATCATTTTAAAGAAACTCCATATTGTCACTCATGAAATATGGGGCTCCCAGCACAAAGACAGGTCAGGCACTTCCTAAGAGAAACTATTCTGACTTAAGCAATGGCAATTTCAAGTTGAACAAGTGCTTTCCCTTCAAATACATTAGTCTGTATTGCCAACTTGTAATGTCCGAGGCAGTTCTGTGCTTCACTTCAAGGCAACAGCACTTCCCCAGAATTCATACCAAACCTCACACTAGATGAGGCTGTGCATTGTCCAGTCTCACCCAAAGTGATTAAAGCAGCTAATTTCCCAGTTGAGCTTTGATAAACATTTGGGGCAGACTCAAATCTTGTTGTTAATACAAGAAATATTCTGAGTTAATCTGCATCTGCTAAGTTTTGATGTACAGTAGTATGGGAACACACATCTGGTCTTACTTCTCTTGGAGAGAGAGCTGGTATTTTCCAAAAGGAGCATGCTTAATAACTGTTCCTAGCTGTTAGCTGAACATCAGGGGATTTCATCTTCTGAAACCATCACCAATGACTTGGAATAAAATTACTTCCCTTTCCTCATTTGGCAGCACAGGATCAATAACTTCCTTCCAAAATGAATGTTATTCTCTTTAACTGTTATTTCTGTAGAAAAATTTTCTATCTAAATACTGTTTGCTAGGGAGATCACAGTGAAAATTCCTCTGTGAGGAGGAGTGCAATCCTGACATACAAGTCGCCCTTCCTGATGTTTCTGCTCCCTAATGTTTTTCCTCTCTATAGTGTATGACTCTTGAACTCACAACCTCCTTAGTATGTTATGACAGCCACCCTAATAAATGAAAAAATTGAGATTAAAAAATATAAAAATCCCATATGATCTAAAATAAAATAATTAGTTTCAATTTGAAGATAGCAAAAATTCATCTAAAATTGAATGTCGTCTTAAAAGAAGAATTCTATTAAGATGCAACATCTCATTTTGAAAAGAGCAACATCTGATTTTGAAATTTTTAGGATAACATGACCAGTCTGGGATTAAAACCTGCAAATATAACTAATAGGTTAAGCACCTCCTACTTTCCTATTAGTCTGTATTTTGAAGCAATAACGTTCTCTACAAAAATTAAAAACTGGTCCTGTGGTTGAAGTCTGATATTTCAAAACTTTTATTCAGCAATTCAAAATGGAAGGCTTAGACAGTATCATGGGGCAGATAGCTTTTGTTTATTTTTCATTATGTTCAGCATTTGATCTTTTCACCATTTATCAAACATCCACTTTTAGGACATCTTATCTACAAAGTTACTCAGGTGGCACTGACATCCTGCCACACTCTATACAGGCTTTAGATATCAAAGCAATCTTTGTCAAGATCTTTGGTAAAGTTTTGCTTTGACTTAGAAGATGATTAAATTTTAGCTAATGCCAAATCTCATACTTTTATTTCCACCTGCTCTTTGAAGCTCTAAATTTCATCTTCAGACTGTACTGAAAGGAACATAAAGCTAAGTGCAAACTCTTGGGCACAGTTTCATCTCATCTAATTTTAGGTACCTGTGTCAGGCACTCAAGTTGGATGTATAATTGCCATAAGCTCCAGACACAGACAGTCATGAGGAGAAATGAGCTTATCTAGAGGATGATTAGACAACCTGAGGTCTTATTTATTCTTTTGAAATGTGCTTATTCCTTTACTGACTAAAGAACAAACTTTGGTCACTATATTTTGAATTCAAACACCTAGATGTAGGTAAAGTAAATGTCTCTTAAGCCTTTTCATGATGACCACGGATCTCTAAAAGACCATCTACATTTTTGAAACAGCAATCACAGCGACAATTCTGTTGCTCAGATAAAGCAGAATGTCAAACTGTGCTAGATGGATAAAATGCATCTAGTCAATAGACAATTTAGAGATGAATCAAGAAATACAGAATGAAAATCCCCAGGAAGTAAAGAACAACGAAGCCCTCCTCCACTCTAAATAAAAAAATTTGGTTTGGCTTGCTCTCTTAAAACCTCACAGCACTGTGTACAGCTGAAACAAACCCAGTACTTTAAAGAGCAAACAAAATATTAACGCTGTGCTCACTTCTGTCTTTGATACTGCCTACATCTGATACTGATAACTTTGTAATCTGCTGCAAAAAAGCATTCAGTTTGGGTGCTAATGTGCACAGCTATAAGAACCAATGAAGAATCTAATATTTCAAGGACAGTTTAAAGAAATTCTCTGGCTTTGCTGATAGTAGAACTCGTGGGTACAGTTTGATGTTATTTTTTAATCCTGAAGTATTGAAATATAAAGTCACATTTGCATTTTATAACCTGCTGTAACTGCCTTTTTAAAGTTACTGTGAAAGAGGACAGCCTAAAAAAAAAGACCAATAAAAAATTAAATGCTATAATGATATTCTTCAAAACCTGACTGCTCTAGCTTTGGGAAGAGTTCAAAACTTTAAAGGTACTAAAAGAGTCCATAACCAACACAAAACTGTGTTACAAAGCATGCTAACTGCTGTATAAAACTTAAAGGGTCAGACTCTCCACACACTATGTGAAAAGATGATTCAAACATCATTTTATATGGCAGTTGAAAATCATGTTACTAGAATCTCTTAGAAAACTTAGGCCACTGGTCTTTAAAAGTCAAAAATTACATAGCCAAATGCTGCACTGAAAAAGCAGCAGCCAAAAGACCCAAGCAGGCTTGCTTTAACAGAAAAAAAAAAAAAAAAAACTTTGCCAAGCTGTAGTAAGGACAGTGGTAAGGACAAACAGAATGGCATCTTTTTGCCCAAGATGAATAAATACAAAATAACTTCGAACTTCTGAAGTTTCTGATCTTCTTGTGCTGGGAGTCCATGAACCCAAATAGAATCTGTCTCTACAGTAAATTTGAAAGATGAATATGCATAGATATCAATACTATCATACACACAATTATATTTATCTTTTTCTATCTCCACAAATTTATATACAAGAATCTTTCTACAGACATATATAAATACCTAAACTAAAATTTTCTGTTCAAAGCAGTAAATAGAATTACCACACTCAAACAGAAGTTCACCATAAAGATTGAAATCTATTTTCCTCCTAAAACCTGGGGTACTCTGAAAATATAAAATATTAGGTATGTCCATTGTATCATTTTTCAAAAATACAGCAGAGAATATTATTATTATTATTATTATTATTAATAATAATAATAATAATAATAATGGTTTAATTACCTCATTCTTTACAAGTGAAAATAAGAAAATAGGTTTTTTTTTCCATTTGCAGCTACTTCAAAATTATTTTTGTGCCAAGAGTCATACCCACAGTTTCATCAGCATCTCATTACAAAAGAAGCCCATACAGAAGTATGCAAGAGCACCTCCCAAGGCTTTAGGCAGAACTTCAGTGAGGTGTGTGAATCTGCTCCCCTGAACTGGGGATTTCCCTCATTAGGTTTACGGAAAGAACATATGCTAAAACCTGGATGCTGTTTTCACTTTTACATGCCCAGGTTATGCTGCTTCTTGCAAGTGTGAATTTTATGAAAAAAAATACACATGACAGGAGACTTATGTGCATATTATGCTACTATTTTTTCTCGAGGAAGGACATACTTATTTCCGAGACACGGGTCGTTAGTTTGCTGATCGCACAGTGGTCCCGTCCATCCTCCTTCGCACTCGCAGGAGAAGCCTGACTGGCTGGTAGCATGGCATGTGCCATGCACACAAACTTTCTTATGACAAGGCTCACAGCCTGGCAGAATTCCCACTTGCAGAGGCACATTTCTGAAGTCCTGGAGTTCACTGTTGATATACAGATTACGGATGCAACCGTGGAAGCTAGTGCCGTTCTGCCCTGGCGACTGGCGCAAAGCTGCTATGTTATTTTTCACAGGCATGCCTAGGAAATTAATAATAGCAAATAATCAGTGTAATAATCTCACAATTTTCTATACAATTTTCTCCATTTTTAAAACACTTTTAAAGGAATACTTCTTCTAAATTAATTATCCTTAGCTATTCAAACTAGAACCATGAACAATAATTTAGTTTTTGGAAACTGTCCTGGTTGTCAAGCATGTGTGTAAATCAGCTCCAAACCTGTAAGTCTCTAAGTCATGCTTAAGAGATGAATATAAGACTTCACTAGAAAGGAAGCTCAGAGTTGTGAAAAGGTCAACTTTGCCCGGTTTTGACCTAGTGCATTTAAGTCCAGGATAGCACACAGTTTCTGAATCCCAGAAAAACAAAGATTGTTGAAATTTAGCAGCTGATATGTCATTTTTTTGGAAGCTAAGATACTCAAATACAGAAGAATTTAGTAGGACCAGCTCATCAAAATGGAGCTAACATACACATTTCAAATGTGAGGCTTTGCTATGGAAAATTTCTTGGAGAGGATAGTTTAAGGTTAGGTTGATAGTTTATGTTGAGGTTCCAAAACCAAAAATACTTTTGTTTAGCATGTCTAAAAAACAGATTAATAAAATAAAAGACATTCATAGCTTGCATTACAGTCTAAAACAATCAATAATAAAAATAATTCAACATCCAACTACTATGTGTATACACTTTTGGATGACGCAAATGTCCCCAATGTTGACCATTTTCAGAGTAATTCCTCTGTTACAGTCTATAGTTGTTACAGGGGTAATTAGAGCAGTAGGTGTATGTGATGCACTTATCCTGTTACAATCATTCGAGAATAATTTAGAAGGAACATTACTATCAAAGGTTTTCTTGTAAACATGAAGTTCTTCTACTCCTACCCCCTGCTTTTTGTTTTCTTTTAACTTATTGCCAACATATTAGCCTATAGCAGATAGACCTTAAGATAGTGCTTTCTAAGAATGAATACACAAATGCCCAAATGAGTCCTGAGATTCACAAGTAAAGGAAATAAAAATGCACTGAGCATTAAAAAGGATCTGTTTACCTGAAAATAAATATTCTTATTAGCTGCATAGATTTATTCCTAGACAAAATCATCAATTTTCATTCTGTTTCTTAAATAATGACAAGAAAGCAGCAATGTTCTGCATAGCTGCTCCTTAACCATGTAAACTGATACTTCTAATAACTTTCTGTATTGCTCTGAATAGTTGAGAGTCATGCAGAAATACTGTGTAACCTAATGAAGTAGACCTGCCTTTCATTTAGAGGTTATTGTAGTTTCATTTGTGCTAGGCTTCAGTGATTATAGAAATGAACAATATTGTATCCATACTGTTGAAGAGCCTAATCTTCTTTGATCTTATCAGTTAAGTAAGTGCATGGGGTTTGTGTGGCCAGGCTTCTCCGAGAAGCTGCCAGAAGTGTTCACCATGTCCAAGAGAGCCAATGCCAGCTATGCCCAGGCTGGACCTGTCAAGTCTGCCGAGGCCAAGACAGTCAGTGATGGCAGCAACAGCTATGTAATAACATATCTATAAAGGAAAAAACCCAAAAGAGTAATTGTGTAGATGTGATCAGAGGAATGGGAATATTTAGGAGCAGCTCTGCAGACACTGAGGTCAGTGAAGCAGGAGTGGGAGGAGGTTCTCCAGGTACTGGAGCTGAGATTCCCATGCAGCCCATGGTGAGGCAGCTGTGCCCCTGCAGCCCATGGATGTTCACAGGGGAGCAGAGATCCACCTGCAGCCCATGGAGGAAACCATGCTGGAGCAAGTGGATGCTTGAGAGAAGACTGTGACCCCATGGGAAGCCCGTGCTTGAGCAGGCTTCTGGCAGGACCTGTGGAGAAAGGAGCCCCCACTGGAGCAGGTTTTCCTTGGACTTGTGACCATGTAGAGGACCCATGCTGGAGCAGCCTGTTCCTGAAGAACTGCACGCCATGGGAAACAAGGAACCCATGCAGGAGCAGTTTGTGGAGATCTGTCTCCCATGGGAGGGACCCCACACTGGAAGAGGGCAAGGATTCCTTTCTCTGAGGAGGAAGCAATGGCAGAAACAATGTGATGAATGGACCATAACCCATATTCCTCACGTGCCTGCACTGCTTGTAGGAAGGAGATAGAGAACTGGGGGGAAAAAAGTTAAGCTTGAGAAGGAGGGAAGGGTGGGGGGAAGGTGTCTTTAAGAAATGTTTTACCTCTCCTTATCCTACTGTGATTTGGACTGGTAATACATTAAATTAATTTCTTCAAGTTGAGTCTGTTTTGCCAATCAGTAATCATTGAGGGATCTCTCCCCATCCACATCTCAACTTAGGAGCTTTCATTGCATTTTCTCTCCCCTGTCCAGTTGAGGAGGGGGATAGAGTGGCTTTGGTGGGCACCTGGCACCCAGGCAGGGTCAAACTGTAAAATAGGCTTTGAACTATTATATTAAAGGACTCAGACTGCAAACAATCATGAGTTTCCATCTCCTCACATCTACTTGCCATATTCTCAAAGTAGGGACAGGGCAGAGTCATCAAGGCCCCTTTACCCTGTTGTTTCCCTTGAAAGCCATACTCAGCTAATGTTCATAGAAAATGCTTGAAGTATCTCAGCAGAATAGATGCACTGAAGTTACTTTTTGTAAAAATAAAAGGTGCATAAAACTAAGCACACCAATGCAATGCTAAACTAGATGTTATACTTGAAAGTGTCAGGAAACCTAGATGTGATTTCTGGGAACCATATAAGCATGTATGTATGATACCAGGCAATAGGTGGTATATCACACAATTCAATTTTTTTTTTGTCTATTTTCTCTAATAAGAGAGACATTTGGAAACACAATGCAAACATATGCACAAGCTTTCAGTCTATACACTTTTGCTTCTTCTAGCAAGATACCAATTGTCAGAAGACCAAAGTATGTGCAAAACCTGCTTATATTCTTTAGCAATATTTCTTAGATAATTTTTATATAAAGATTCTTTACCAGTTAGGAAAGAACTGACATAGAAACAATACAGACAAACATTTCAGCTCTATTTTTGGCAAGGGAAGAGAGTAGTTCCCACCCCCTTTTAAGCTTTTGGATGCTGAACCTGACTACAGGTAAATTACTGTTCAAGGAAGCAAATGGTAGGAATCGCTCTTAAATAGCAGTCACACAATAAAACTGTCGAGACAAGTATCTAATTCTAGAAGCTGCCAGAACAGAGCAGGCACAAATGAGAAGCAGCTGATACTCTACCTGACTCAGAAATAGGGACATCCATGAAAGAAGGTGCCACTCTCAACTAGTAAAATATGCTTTAATTTCCGAGAGAAGAATGTGAAGTATCAGTGATGTCTGTGACTCCTTTGAAGAATTTTTGAGAAGAAACAGATTGTCCCTTAAGAATTCTTACACAAGCCATGCACTTTCAATATGATTTACTGAAATTTGTTACAGAAAGACTGAAAAATAACAAGCATGTGTATTCTGACCACACACTCCATACACTCGGAAGAGGCAAAAAAACCCCAAAATGTATAAATCAATTAGTTCAGTTTTGATTAAAAAAAGAAAAAAAGTAAAATTACCCCTTTCAAACCAAGCTACATATTGTGACCCAAGAGTAACATTAAAAAAAAAAAAAAAAAAAAAAAAAAGGGTGGGGGGAGGCAGGGGGGG
>VZRH01004429.1:1895550-1919916 GCA_013397555.1 Urocynchramus pylzowi
AAAAAAAAAAAGAAAAAGGGTGGGGGGAGGCAGAGAGAGGGAATGAGAGAGAATGAGAGCACACACTGTACAAGGGCTTGCTGTTAAGTCTGAATTTCAGCCTGCCAACTGAGGTGATGCTTATCAGAAATGCCATTTTTGCAGGAAAGTGGTAAGAGTAAGTGTAAGCTACATGATGATTTAGGTGTCAAACTAAGACTTTGGCAAAGATAAAAATACTGCATAAAACCTAGTGAGAATTTAAGTTCTTAACTGATGAAAATGTGTAATCAAATTTCCTAAAAAAATCTAGGTATGGTTGGATAAGAAAAAAATTATTGAATCTCAAAAAGATGGGTGATATAAAGATACAAGAGTGAAAATTACCCATCTTGAGAATTGAGTAAATCATAAACAGATAAATTAGATAAAAAAGAGGAAAGATTAAGAGCTGAATGTCAACCCACTGGGTTTTTTTTTTTTTCCTTTATTTTGGTACAATATGCTTCTATGATTGTTTTTTATTATTTTTTGGATCCACATTTTCCATGACAGCAGAAAGTGTCTGCTTGGCGACTGAATTTGAAGAATTATAATAGAATAAACACAGGACCTCCCTAAGGAACATGCACTAGAATGCAAAAGACTGCTGCTCTTAGGTATCAAATCACTAAGAGAAAAGATGATTTCCAAAAGTTATTCTTCTGATACTTGAAGATGACAATGCAGATTAGTATGATTCTCCTAATGGAGGCACAGATTTGCAGGGTGAAGAAGCAAGGAAGAGAACCATATGTCACAAATCAGCGTTGCAGTGGTAAGAATGTGCCCAGAAAAAATGTTTACAGTTGGCAGTCTGGCCTCATTTCATCAAAAGGTGCTTATGACAGACAAGAGGATTATTGTTCTGCACTAAGCTCAGCTTTCAACTAGTACAATTGGCCTCAGGAGTCCTTAAACAAAATGATGTTGACAAGCATCAGTAAGTAAGCAAGCACACAGTGTCCTGTCAGAGTCTAGGAGCCCTTCTTCCAAATGTGGCATGGGACACTATGTAAACAGAAGTGATACACAGGAAAAAATGCAATGGGCATTTTTGTAAGCCAATCCTCGTTTGAAGGCATCAGTACATCACACAAATGTACTACTGATGGCACAGTTTTTTGCAAGGAGGCAAGATGCTTAAGTCTAAAAAGTAATTCTCGGACATAAAAGAATTAGGCAAAATAAAAAAAGGAAGTATATATTGTTTTAACAGAAAGAACAGATCAGAAAGAAACTCCTTACATGCCTGTTGTAAGAGTATAAGGTTAAAGTAAGTTTAACATGAAAATCTGTAGCATTTAAAAATATTTAAAAACCATGCTGAATCTCTGAACCCTAAGAACTTAGACTTGCTACCAAGTAAGGAGGCACTAAGTGTAGGCTGAATTTTCTGACTTGTACCGAGATTGCACAGGCCCATAGAAATCCAGCAGGAACTGCTAGTTAAAACAACGTGTTTGAACTCATAG
The DNA here is from genome assembly GCA_013397555.1 of Urocynchramus pylzowi. Lineage (NCBI taxonomy): Eukaryota > Metazoa > Chordata > Aves > Passeriformes > Fringillidae > Urocynchramus > Urocynchramus pylzowi. The sequence goes on from VZRH01004429.1 coordinate 1,897,044, forward strand.
TTCTACAGAGTAAATGGCATCAAATGACCAAAATTTTTCAAATACTTTAGCTGCTCAAGTTAAACAAACAATTAAACAAACAATTCTTTTTTTATTTTTTTTATTTTTTTTTTTTTTTTCTCAAAACATACAAAACCCAAGCCCTGACACATAAAGTGAGGCAACTGTCTGGGCACATTCTTACCTAGTGTCCTAACTCTTATCAGCCCTAAGCAGTAAGATCTCCAGACATAAATTATACTTCATGGCTTTACACATTGCTGTCATTTCCTGCAGATATCAGTACAGGGAAATAGGAATGTAAAATGAGCAAAACAGAATGCTACCATTTTACACTTTCTGAATAGGCATTACTAAATCTTCATGTGGCTAAGCAATGTTAAGCACACCTCTTCAGTATAATAAAAGGCTAAATAACAGCAGAAATTTACAAAATTTTACAGTCATAAAAAATAAACTAATTATAAAAAAGCAACCAGTGTAGTTTGAGGACATATTATTTCTTAAAATTGAAGCTATTGACATTAACTGCCAAAGTTTCATCTTAAGGTGTTATGTCAATGAACGAGTCTCTTTAAGAAACACACGAATGTGTTTCTTAAGGCATGTTACCACAGTAAATTATCTATAATACCTCTAGTAAGAAGCAGTAAAATCCTCTTACCTCCTACATACAGCGGAGAATCAAAGTTCAGAGTGGATTGCTTGGACAAATTGGTAATTATCTTGGGGCTTCCTCCATCAATAGATAAAGACAGAATCTGATCCATAGCTAGCAGCTCCACAATGTGGAAATTGCCATCATTTATTGTTTCCACACTGCAAAATAAACATTAATAATAAACAGTTGATGGTCAGGTTAAAACAGTTTTTCCTTTTTCCCCTCTAAGAGTTCAGTACAGTTTCAGAATAGAATTTCTCTAGGAGTGCATAGGAGAGCAAAATATAATTTTCTCCTGAAAATTATATTTTAAGCGAAGACATGCACATGTGCTTAAAAGCCAATACAATACAACATCCCTTCTTCTGGACTAATGATGACAGAGCTGGAATACCTTTTCTATGGAGACAGGTTGAGGGAGTTGGGGTTGTTCAGCCTGGAGAAGAGAATGCTCTGGGAAGCCCTTAAAGCAGCTTTTAAATATTGAAAGGGGGCTTATAGGAAATATGGAGAAAGACTTTCTACCTGTAATAACAGGACACAGCCCAAATGTTTTAAACTGAGAGAGGGTAGACCAGACAGAATCTATTAAGTAAAAGAAGTGACATTAAAAAAAAAGTTCTTTACTATGGGGGTGGGTTAATATGAAATACTGGGACAAGTTGCCAGAGAATTTGTGAATTTGTGTTATTGGAAATGCTCAGGATCAGGTTGGATGGGGCTTTGTACAACTAAATCTAGTGGAAGCTGTCCCTACCTATAACAAAGAAGATGGAATTAAGTGATTGTTTAAGGTCCCTTCAAACCTAAACCATTATGTGATTCTAATGTTACTTCAAGATTGTATTTGCATGCAAATCTGTGTGTATTGTACATTTTGCAGAGTATTGGGTTTACATATCTTGCAAATATGAAGGCCTGAGTCAACTCCAGGGATACATAAATCTGTTTCATGGAATATGGAACTGCATCTAACTTTAGTCCTGCCAGACAAATTGTATCATGGTCCAGACAGCTCCACTGACACTTGCAATAAAGTTATTTTTTACCTTTATTGGGCATGGTTACTCAAGTGTGTTCAGCTTCTGGCTAGTACAGTGAATATGAATGTTGTTTTTTTTTTTTCTCGTCTACATATACCATTTCCTTCTGCTTACTAACAAGGTATGAACTCACTAGTAGGAGAATGCCTGAAGGTTCTCAAGGTGAAAATGCTTGTTTCAAGCATGGGGCTTACCAAGCCCCATGTAAGGAGAAGCTTACTCATGCTGCTAGGCACAAAAAATGGCTGCCAGTGCTTATCAGCATCAATATCTATGCAGCAAGAGCTTAAGTGCAGGAACTACTCAGCACTTCAACACAGTTAAACTTCAACACTTTAAATACATCAGAGAAGGATGAGTATCATTACTCAATTCTGGGACTGAATATATCATTGTACTAGCATAACTTGTAGTTCATTTTCCACTGGGGAAATAGAGCTGAATATATGCATGCAAGGTGTGAGCTGTAGTCCAGAGACCAGACATTGAAAGCATTCCCATGAAAGCCTTTATTTGTTTCAGGGCACCATCAAATAAGTGAGCTTAATCCTTTGAAAAAAGTTATTTAAATGAACTGATTGTATGATAGCCTGAAATGGACAGTCACACAGTCAATTAGCTCTTCTCATTGAGAAAGCAGGATAGCTGAAAGGGATTAAGTTCCTAAATCTCAAGGCAAAAATCAAGCAAATTACCTTAAAACATCCTCAGTGATGTTTTAATTAACCTAACTGCTTTTGTCCTGGAACAGATCAGCAGCACACTTGGTTGTTCACAGCTGTGACACATTAAATAGCTTCTTAGCCATTTATTGCCAACTCTGTGAACAGCCTTTGCTCACTGTGGATCAAAGATCTGCATGGTAGCATGCATGCTTTACATAAACCCAGCTCCATCTGAGAGTGCAAACACATGACAGAGCAGACCCTGGCACAATAAACACTTTATGGGAGCTGCCAGGAGGGGAACTGCCAGTGTCCATGGGGGGGAAAGGAAATGGTCAGGGTTTATCATTCCTAAAGAGAAAGGGTTATTCAAGGTATCAGGAGGTTTGTTTGATCTGATCAGGCAATATAAAAGATGCTATGATTAAGTTACTTAAAACACTTCAATGAATCCAGGCAAAAAAATGTGCTAAAGAATCAAAGTGCATATAACTTCTTGACTTCAGGAAGCAAGAAACCCTGACGTAATGTTCTTGTTTCAAGGAAACTTATTTTACAATTTCTAAACCTTTCACTCAATAGTATTTAGAAGAATAAGAGCAACACAAAAAATTCATTTTTAGAGCAAGGGGTTATTCCAGGGATATACAAACCATAATGTGTGAAGGAAATGTGTCTCTGATAAGAGTGATTATTAAAAGCCTCTGGTTTAAACTGTTTCACTGGTAAAAATTTACTGCAGAAAGAGAAGCCCTCCTAGGTAAGGGAGGTTTAAATTGAAGAGGAAATAAACTCAAGGCATATCTGCAATATTTCCTGCCAATGCACTTACATTACTTCTAGCCCATTTCCCACTGGAGATATGAGAGCTGAATGGACAGATCATAATGAAAAGCTGTAAGAAGAACTGATTTAAGGCTTCTGGTACTCTGTAGAAGAATAATGATCTGGGAAGAAATAGTCCCACATTTCCAATAAACATATGATGAAAACTAGTTTAGAGAATGAAAAGATTTTTTTTTCTTGTGTGTAAAAACCAGTTAACATTTAAAAATGGATGCCCAGACAGAATAAATTTTTCCAAATAACCATCTCCAATGAATTAGTATTATTTATTGGTTTTGGCAGTACCATCACCTCGTTTCTCAGATTGACTGATGACTGCTTTTGAGATAATGGCTCTTCCTGCAGTCAGTTCCCATGAACTGGGAGGACAGGAGGGAAGCAAAAGGGAGGGACTGAAGGAAGGACTGGACACATTCCAGGAGACAGCTTTAATAGGTAACAAAGGTACAGAAAGACAGCATGCAATGAATGGATAAAAAGAATGTAAAGACCTTAAAAAGGGCAGGAGATATCACAAAGATTCTGGGAGAGCAAAACAGTAAGAACTAATGAAATAATGCAAATAATGAAGGTATTTGAGTAAAATGTGTAAAAGATTCTGTGCTACAACATACTCCTTTCTAGAACCTGAAATAGAAATTAAACAGTACACAATTTGTAGAGCTATCACTAGATGCATGTATATACCTAAACACAAATGTGGAAATGTATATATGGCTTCCAAGATAGAATGATGAAATCACAGACTCATTTAGGTTGGAAAAGACCCTAAGATCATCACATCCATCAACTAAACCAGCACTGCCAAGTCCATCACCAGGCAATGTCCCTAAGCACCACACCTACACTCCTGTTAAACACCTCCAGGATCAGGGACTGCACCGCTTCCCCGGGCAGTCTGTTCCAATGCTTGGCAACCGTGTACATGATGAAATTTTTCCTACTATCCAATCCAAGCCTCTACTGGTGCAACTTGAGGCCTTTTCCTCCTGTCCCATGGCTTGTTATTTGTGAGAAGAGTCTGACCCTCACCTGGCTACAATCTTCTTTTGGACAGTTGAAGAAAGAGATAAGGTATGCCCTCAGCCTTGCCTCAACAGCAGAAGACTTCACTACAGCTGGACTGTCACATGATAGTTTTCAAATATCTCAGAAACTCACCATCATGCTTATCAGAAATGAAATGGAGGTTAATTACAATAACAGAAAAAAAATAATAACACTAAAAGTGTGTATCTGCTTCATTAAACAACTGTGTCACTCTGTAACATGTCACTACATTTCCTGTCCCTTTCTACACTTGCATTATCTATTTGTCACATAATTCCAAAGAGATGATCAACTATGTAGGCTAGATGCTTCTTATTATTTCGTAACAGTAACCTAATTGGCACTCTTTTAATTGCTCACCTTGTTATTAACTCCTTCCATGTTTATGTTTGGTTTATTTTTTTCCTGAGTACTGTTTTTCAATCTTTCTCTAGATAACTATAATGGATAAGTGTGAATTATCAGTATTTATTATATTCCAATAATGCCAGAGAAAGCATTAAATTTATGAGAAGGAAATATATGTTTTGAAAGGAAAGAAGTATTCTGAATAGATTAAAGAAATGGGAGCCAAAATAACTTTGAACTATATATGACCCTCCTTTCTATTGATTATTATTCTCAGACAGATGTACCTATTGAAATAAAAATCAACAAAAATAATTAAACTCCTGAAAAAAGAATCTAAATTTCTTGTGTAGCCTTAGCCCATATAGAAGAGAAAAATAATATTATTTCGAATAGGAGTATAATAATTTATAAAAATAATTTGTTTTCACTGAAATGTTCTTAATGGAATGCAGAACAGTGTCACTGTTACAAACTCTAGAAAGCAAATATACCTATACATAATTTTACAATAAAAGGTGTAAATAGAGAAAAAAGAAGATTCAAGGAAAACTGATTTAGTACTTCTCCTTTACTTCTGAAAGTAATTTTAGCACCAAGAGGGCAGTCAAGGCCAGGAAGTGGTGCCTGTTTTCTTTCTGCTCACTCTTGAAATCTGTTTACTAATTCCTGTGAAGTTATACAATACCTCCAAAAAAATTCAGGCAGTAATTTTTCAGAGAACCAGAGAAATATGGTTAAAAAAAAAAAAACCTCAAAAATTATGCTACAGAAGCAGCTATGGATTCTTTCTCTTAATGACTTTGGAAACAAAAGCCATTTCTTTTTTTAAAGGTAGTGCCTTTTTTCAGAATCAAGTTTTTAGCTTGCTCTTCACTTGCCAGGGAAAAATCCCACATTGTATGACTGCCTAACAGAGAAGAGAAGAGAAGCTTCTATTTCTGCTTATACAGTCTAGTTTTTCATTTTACTCAGCACACTAGGAAATTATTTGGTAGTTACAACTAAGAAAAAAATCCACTGCTACATGTGAGCTTTACAAATGTATAAATATTCTGCTGAGAGCTAACTCTTATTCTGTTTTAATGCATCAAATAATATATTGTTTATCTGACATATCTGCATTAGAGTTACTTGCCAACCAAATCACATCTTTTGGCAAGAAGTTTTAAGTGTCTTACAACACATTAATTTGCATATACTTCTTTTAACCATGTATGAAAAAATGTGACTTTGATACAAGTAATGAATGTAGGTTTTGTTTCAGTTACAAATGTGTTCCATCCAGGGTCACCTGTAAATAGCAGAGGCAGGATATGATCCTGTGTCATAGCTGACCCTCACTCTGCCCCGGTACAGTTCCACTGCTATATGATCTTTATCGCCTTTGTACAGCAGGATCCCACTGTCTTCATCTGTGGCAATCTAGTTAAAAGATAGAAATATTTAGAAACCACAAAAATAAGGTATTTAATCAAAATGAGGTATTAAGTGAATCTCTGAATTTACTGCCATAGTCTGTTACTTCATTATAAAATTCTTTTTTGAAGGACAACCTGACAAAACTCTTTCTCATCCTATCAATAAGCCCATCTACTTCAATGTGAATATAGAGTTATTGCATTAACTCTTTAGATTTTTAGCTCAAACTGTGAAAAGCTCTTTAAGTGAGCCAGTGACAACTTTGGGTCATTTTCCACATCATGAAAAGTCATTTACTCTCTTTTCCAGAAAAGAGAATCCACAACACAAGCAAACTTACCTGTAGAGTGATATTGGTTTGGGGGCGTATCTTGGCTGAGGGGATTTGCAGATAGGATTCTTTGTTGACGAAGTTTATACTAATCAGCTTTTCACATTTCTCACCCTGGTAGCCTGATAAACACTGACAGATTGGTTCACTTTCTTTTATGATACACTGGGCCCCATTTTGACATTCGTAATTATCACAAGGGCTGGTGCGAGGTAGAACCATTGGTGGTGAAAACTCACAAAACAAGCCGCTAAATGAAAACAGAAAACAATCAGTATTTCCAAGAAAAAACAACTGTGACAGGAGACATCCATGTTTGCACTGCCTTCAGATCTTTCTCACCTGTACCCTTCTGGGCAAACGCACGTATATCCATTCACTGCGTCAGTGCACTGCGCTCCGTTTTTACATTTGTTGTCCTGGCAGTCATCAAAGTCAATATCACAATGCTCACCTACATATCCAGGTGTGCAATCACATCTGTAAAACAGCAAAGCAAATCTGATAGCACAGTGCCTTTTAATGACCCAGTGTGATTATAACAAAGTCAAGAAAAAAAAATCAAGGAAAAAAAGGCATTACTCATACTTTGTGTGCAAAGACTTTATAGCTTCAACATACTAATAGATGGGGAATCTACATATGTAATGAATACAGGTTTGCTAGTTAAAATATTTACACACCTGCCATTATATTGAAGAATTGTGTGCAAATCTACAGAGCCCTCATGAATAATTTAGGCAGTTTTTAGAATTTCTGAGAAACACAGAATGTTACAGGATATTATTCATGACTGCAAACACTAAACATAATCAATATGCTTGGCTGGTGAAACCAAGACAAATAATCCAAAGCTTGTACTGATGGTTATTTTCTTTGTCAACTGAACAGCTATGAACAGACCAATGGTCCATTTATGCAGTTTAAAGGTTATGCATAATTTTTTAGCTCCTAAGGTTCCACCAGTCTGGTTTACTAACAGTAGCTCCAAGGTTGGTGAACTAACAGAAGTCTTAAAACACATCATCTGTCCTCCCTGAAGCCCCACTGGTCTAGAAACAGCCCATCCTCAAGACAGCATGTAATCATATTTGTTTGTTGGTTTGTTTGGGTTTTTTTTCCAGGTGAAACCCTCATTGCTAATGCTAGTGGCATTCCTTCAGGGAGTTATCATATATAGGACTGAGCAAATACTCAGAACTCTGTCAAAAATTAATGGAAAATATTACAAATCCATGCATCCATATGATATTTTTTTAAATTAAAATGTCTTTAATTGATTTCATTAGATCTTGTGATTCCCTCCTCAGTGTTATTTCTTTTACTATCTAAAATTGTCTCTAAGGTGGCAAGAGTGATTTTAAATAGCCATGTAAGTTTAAATTTAGCACTTCAATCAAATATATTTCATTTTTTATTCAACAACAGGTATGAACAGGACAAGGGAAAAAGAATATAAAGGAACCTATTAAAAGTCTGAATGAGATACATCTTGAAGTATACTGCATATGCTATTTTCTGATTTAAAAGTAACAGGAAAGATTAATGAACTGGACAGTGAATTATAAGACACTAAACTAGGTTTATTGAAGTGACATAAAAAAACAAACATAATGCACTACAATAGAAACCAAACAATTTTTCTATTTTCCAGTTCAAAACTATTACTTAATTTCACATTCAGCTGAATATTTAATATTTTTATGCCATATTTTAAATAAAATGTCATTTCATAAGTAGTGGGAATGACAATCTGATTTTAGCACAAAAGCATGCTGTGCATAAAACAGGCACTTGTGAGAACAATTTAAATCTGCAGGTTTCCTGTATTTATTAACTTAAAGCCTATTAAAGCAACTTTAAATTGTGCATACTAATTAATCATGATAAGGATATGGTGTAATTAAAGATTAGCTTTCCTGGGGAGGGACTTCTTTACTTTATACCTTTCAGTGTGCCTTCCTAATAATCTCTTTCACAATTACTTCTCTAAAAGCAATATAATTATTCCACTTCAATTAAATGCAATTATTTTCCTACTGCTCTAACTCCTATAAGGGTTTTGTATAGACTACCATAAAGACTACCCTGTGTTTCTATTTAAAATCTGGTTGGAATTAGACCATTTAAAGATCAATCAAATTTAGTAAAACATACTTAAGATAATAATGCAGCTTTACATGAAAATAATGGCCTGTTCTGCCATAAGGTTTAATAATAATCAAAATGAGTACTTTGAGAATAGAATTGGCTTCCACTTAAAAAGAAGGAAAGGAAGCTAAGCAGGATAAAAAAAATACAAACTTTGATTCAGTCAGACTCTAATAACATTTCAGACTCACTTGTATCCTTTGGGTGTCACAATACACTTTGAATCATGCTGGCAAGGATTCAGGTTTTGGGCACAGAAATCTAATTTCTCCTCACAGAGTTCACCTGAAATACAATGTATGTTGTTAATTCAGTGAAAATATCACAGTGACCTGAAAATAGCAATGAACAAAACTTTAAATGCAATGGCTACAAATTCCTTTGCTAACACTAGAATATTCATACTTCTTTATGTAGCAATAAATACCTTTATAATAAATATTAACACATTAATAAATGGTAATACAGAAACAAGAAAAATAAATAATAATATACCTGGTAATTCTTTCATAAATAGTATCAAGTTCAACTTCAATCATCTATACATGGATATAAATGGTAATTTTGTAATTCTTTTTCTTTTACAACATTTATCTAGCTCTGCTATATAGCAACACTAGTGATTGAACTTACTAGAACAAAAAAGCCATCAATATGCTTTTCTTTTACTTATTTCTAAGCACATTACACACAGATATATCCAGATTTGCACTATCACTATAAGTAGTCTATTACCTGAAAAAAACCTGTTAATATCACTGCATGTCAATACAATTCCAATTATCCAAAAATGAAAACTTGTTTTCTACTTTTCCTTAATTATGACTCCATTTTTTGCATTTGTTAATGTACCATAATTATCTATAATCTGTTCTGTGAAAAGAAAAGAAAAAAAAATCTATGTAAAATGTCTATCCTTTCCTGCTGATAGAGGCAGTGGCTCTAATTTCCAAAATGGGCTTATAATCTAAAAAGTATTTTAATATGATTAAAAATTGTTTTATTTGCAACTTTATGAAAAGGAAACACGGGTTTGTAAACAGAGCAACAATATCTTGTTCCCTGACTGACTTATCAGATGATACCATGGATCGTGCACTTCCTAAGCTTGTAATCACTGGTTTTTAAGGTAGATATACTTATTCCAGCATCCATATGAAGAACATATGTGTAATAAACTGGTATAAACCCTGTGCCTGCTGAATTCAGGGAATGACAGGCCCATCAGACTCTAAAACTATGGAAGGAGTAGGATTGTCCCTGTCCTTTATTCCCTTTCAGTAACAAAACATGAGCTGGCAAGCAAAGAGAAGCAGAACTGTACATTGCAATGACAAACTGAAGAGCAGAAGGAAGGAGTGGATGATCAAACACTTTCACTGCTCAAACTGAACTTGCCTTCAAAGAGGCAATATTTGGTATCCCTCAGTTTTACTGAGCATGGCAGTGGCTTGCAGTGCAGCAGACAAACAAAAAAAAGAGCTGAAGAACAGTCTATATTAAAGCAAGGATGGAGAAAAAGGCAAAACTGAAACAGGAGCAAAGATAGTTATGCCAGTTTAAAACAGCTAGACAAGTATTTTGCAGCCATTCAAAAGATCCAGACTGGTTCTACACAAAGATTAAAAAAAAGAAATAAGTAAGTAAATAAATAAATAAACACCACATTTGCAATTTGCAAGTAGCACGTTTTCTCTACAAACCAAAGGTTTGCAAAGGTTCAAGATAACGTAAGAAAATAGCCCTCATGAACAGGTCACTTAATAGCCTCAGGAAAACTGTCAGTAACAACATGACTTAGTCAATATATGTAGGAAATTGAATGGAGATCAAATGCAGGCCAGTGAAGATGACAAATACAAAGGATTATAATTCTCTCAAAGCCTCTTCAAGCTCTCAATAGAATTATTAGTCTGGAAATGTGCAACTGTTATGACTAGGTCAGTGCACAAAGAATCCTGAAATACCAGGGATTGTTTGCATCCCACAATATATTAAACAAAACCCAGATCCCTTTCTCTTTTCAAAGGGTTTTGTTCAAACAAATACATATATATAGGTCTTCAATGCTATTCTTCACATAGCATTTAGTCAATTTGCAGAACTTATAATAGCTGAAATCTGTTTAAAGAGCAGCAGTGTTTAAGAGTGAGATACAAGTATGGGAACAGTGAGTTCAGATTTTAAGGATCATGGGGGTAGAATAAGCAAAAATTACTGTTGTTTTAACCTAGTTTGTGCACATTCCCATAGTTTAGATACACACCTTTAATATTATCACATTATGGCATGCATACATTATATATTAAATTACATGCAGAACTGAAAAATACATTACACCCCCAACTACGATTAATAAAAAACATGGTCGTACAGGTCTAACAAAACTTGTATAAAGCACCTCTAAATATTCCCAAGATTGTTAAATCTGACAGCATATCAGAGAGTTTCTGAAAGTGATGCACTGAGCCTATCTCCCAAGCAGGCCTGGAGCTTTCTGTCTCTTATACATTCATAGCAATGATTCAGTGAAAAAAAGACCAAACTACCTAGAAAATGGCAATTTAGGAGTGGCATAATAGGAACATGCATTCTTATGATTCCTGTCAAATTTATTAAACTGATTTTGCTACAGGACATTAATTTGGCTTAGATTATCATTGGCACAGATTTCTGAAATAACTTGAGTGGCAAACAGTTTTACTCAACAGTGTCTAAGCCTGTACATTTTTGTAAATCCTCCCCCAGGTAAAATACAGGACTAAAATAAAATACAGGATTTCTTAGAGTACACTGCATTTTAGTATTCATAGGTTGCTGGCCCTAATATCTTCAGAACTATACTGAAAGCTGAATCACCTCATGAGGAGTGCTCAGGGGCACTTGAAATCTCATTTTCTACTCTTGGCTGTGAACCCTACGTAATGATTGGGCATTTAAGTTTTAAACAGGTTTACCATTTTGAAAAATGTCCACTTCAAATTATAAAATCAATGTTACACTACCAGGCATTCTGCAGCCAAATGGCTTGGAAACATCATCAAACATCACCAGGCATTTTTGAGATTATGGTCAGAGTTTGATCTGAGTACTCTGTAGAAAAGCACATAGAAATTTTTGTGCTGTGACAGCAGAAAAGTAAGGAAACTTTTCCCTTGCTTTTGCAAATTGTATGCATGGTGAATCATATCCTTGGGGTTTTAGTTAAACAGTCAGTAGCACATAGGAAACAGGATGGTGGCCATGTAGCAGAAGACTCATGTAAAAAATATTATGACCATACAAGTTAGCTTTACTTACAGTACAACCTTCCATTATTAAAAAAAAAAAAAAGTAGCATTAATGACAGACTTGTACACAGTAAAGAAAAAACCAAGATGGAATCCAAATATGTACATCAGATACTCGATTTCTGAATGAAGAAGTAAATACCAGAACAAGGCAAGACAACTCAAATGCAAGGACTTGTACAGCTAATAGATAATAACTGTTAATATTAATAAATGATAATAGATCTGTATTCTGAATGGAGCATTCCCATGGCTAAAATAAAACTGTTTCTGAAAAAGTTAATAGAAAAGGTAAGTAAATTATGGGACATGGAATATGAACAAGTGAAGAATATAGTTTCATAGTAAAGAAACCCCTCCTCCAGCATTCTGAACAACCATTGTGTTATTCAGAATTTAAATGAGACAAGGTGAAAAGAAGTAGTTAATTTTGTTGAAATGAGAAGATAGTGATGAAAGTGAAACACTCATTGGACAAAAAACCACAGATTTACCAAGTTAGGCTCCTTGGCTTTACTGGAAGGATATCTTAGAGAGTTTCCTGATTTGAGAAACACAATACAATGTTTAAAGAACATACTTCAAAATAATCAGAAAAGGTTGTGGAAAAAAGTCTCAATTCAAGGAAGCTTGACATCAATGTGTAAGGACATTCTTTTATTCATCTAATAATATTGTAACTGAGGCTTCTGTAAGAGCTTGGCTAAGTAATTATGTTTTTAAAAGATGGGGACATTTCTGTATGTAGGAGAATAAGGAACAGACTAGTTTATTTAAAAATAAGTAGCAGATAGTGTCAAAAAACCTGTGGAAAGCTTCCAAAGTTTAATTAGAACCAGCAATAACTCTTTTCACACGACATCTGGCTTAATTAATCTAAGGAAGTCTGAATTCTGTTATAGAGTAGCATTGAAACCATTGGAATTATGAATATGAATATGACCCACCAAGCTCAAGACAAATATTTACTGAGATTTTGCATAGAGTATGATGTAGACTTAAACAGTCAGACAACACTATGAAATACTGATATATACTGATGATACTTTATATAGGTAACCAAAGCTGTATGTTTGCTAGATCCACAGGTCAGTTTGTGTTTCCTGTGTGTGTTAATTCACTCTTATGTCTTGATAAGATTATAAATCACTAAAGACTTCATCATAGAATACCAGGTTTTTTCTTAAAGGATAATCTCCTGGAAAAAACAGAAGAGACAAGATGTCCCAGCACCCTTTCCAGCTGAATCCTAAAAGTGTCTTTTGGGGAATCCATGACTTCCCTGGGAAGCTTATTCCAATGGCTCTGTGTCCTCATTGTAAAAAGTTTCCCTCTTTTTTAATCCTAACTGACATCCCAGAGTACCTTGTACCTGTTACCCTTTCCCTTTTCCATGTGACTCCTTGTAAATAAGGGAGTCTCCATTTTCCTTGCAGCCACCCTTTTAAATACTGGAACAGAGTACTAACATCTCCCCAAGCCTACTTTTCTCAAGGTTGAATGGACCCTTAACTCTGTATTTTCCATTATATAGATATGTAGTACAACAGATAATGAGTAACAAGGCAATGAAGTGAAAAAGGATTTACATCTTTCTTATTTTGAATAATTGGGCAATAAATTTAAAATAAAGCAATGTCAGCCACTACATTTCTGAATGAAGAGGACAGCTCTAACAAAAATGGACACGGGCTTCTTAATGCAATTGCACATTGCTAATTACAGGCAAGTTTATGAAGAAACAAGTTTAAAATGACCCTTATTAGAAAAGCTGAGTTTGATATTCAAAAACAACAACAACAAAAAACTAGACAGAGAATCCAAAAGCAACAGTAGTCAGTTTTAATTATCAAAACCCAGGTTTTTCCTAGAAGACTTATTCCCTCTTCTGAAGTCAAAATACCAAATACCTACCACAGACTAGAGTAGAAGGAATTTAAGTGTGTGCTTATATATCCATTTCATCTTCTGAGCTTAGTTAAGATATACTGTGAGTCAACTTCTGCAGTGTTTATGTTTTATCAATTAGGTATCACTATCTGTCTCTGTGACTGGAGGTCTCTGTTTAATACTGTGACTCAAACAGCCAATAGAGCACAGAAGGGGCTGGAAAATGTCAGTGACATTTAACAAACTATATACAGAAAACTGCTGCATTTTTATTAAGTCTTCAGTTTGATGTGCAGTATACAACATAAATTATTTCAGGTCTTAAGCTCATTATTCAGGGAACACAAACAAAAATATTGACTATATGAGGGACAAAATTTCTTAGAATTAACAAAAGTTCACAGTGACAGTAGAATGCCATTTATAATCATAAATCTGAACATCTTTTTGAATTTAATTTCAGAATCAAATTGCTGGACTGTTCCCATCTTTCACCATCACAAAAGTATTTTTAGCTATCTCCCATGCTTGTGGATCTCAGTATAAGATAGGGCTTAGTTTAGTTTAGTTTAACATTTCCGTTTGTTTTACATTCGCTGTTTGTTAACAGCAAAAAACCAGTAACTTTCAGGCAGGTAAGCTTTAGGACAATTAAGGTAAACAGAAGGGTGGATCATAGACTAGAATGAGTAAAGGCAGTGATTAAACCAGAAGCAGGTAGCTCAGCTTGCCATGAATATCATGTATATTTTCCCTTTATGCAAATGCAGTAAAATTATTTCAATACTTGAGTTTTTAAGATAGAATAGTAATTTAAAGTATATTAAGCTAGATGAAATAGAAAATTTTATGAGTGATAAAAAGCAAGAATAACAAATGCATCTCTTTATTCTAAGAATCTGTAATGTGCAGTTCTTACAAGAGTGAGAATTATGATTTAATTTGATGGAATTATTAAACTTTTTATCAAGTTTGATATCACATGAATTGCATTTTATTACTTGCATGCTTAAATTTCAGGAAGGTAATTATCTGATTACCAAGTGAATTCAAAGTACTAATGCAACTCCTTTATTGCAGTGGCAAGAAGGTTGTGTCTAAGGTTTGTGTAAACTGAGATAATTGCTTGAAATGATCCCTTTTTTTCCCCTCATACTGTCACAATTCAAAAGATGTCTGGCATGATAAAATTGACTGATCCTCCAGGCACCTTGTAGACTATCAATAACTTCCATGTTCAGCCAGCAAGCTAATATAAATATGCATCACATCCACATCTGCTTAGTTTTGGGACCAAACAGTTCACATCCCCTAGATGTTTGATAATTTGTTTGTGAGGAGTTTGTTCTTTCTATAATCAGTAATTTTAATATGTTACAGTTTGCACTTGATAATAAACAAGAAAAACAGCAGGCTATTTTTGCTGTCCAGATGAGTAGCAATAAAATGCAAATACAGCAACATGTCTAAATGAAAGACAGTTTAAGCATGGAAAACCTGTGGCTGGAATAATTTTCTGAAAATGTCTTATACTCTGCTTCTGTTACAGAGGAAAATTTATGCTATGAATTTAAGTTGTAGGAATTATTCATCAGATACCTAAATTAATCAACATAGATGTTATTAAGCAACAACATAGATGATATAACTGCAGTCTTGCTCAACATGTGATTTCATGGATAATGAACATACTTTTATTACTATATATAATATATTGCTTCAAAAACTGAAAATATATTTATCAAATTAATGGCAAATATATCACAAAATTATTCATTTGCTTTAAAAACTATATATACAACTTTATAAATATGCTGCCATTGATTATGCTAGGTCTCAGATTATATATATGATCAGATTGCAGAGAAGATGGTTTATCTCTGTTAGTTTGATAGGTGCTAAGCAGAAACTTTAAAAAAATTAAAACACCCGAAGTTAGTGTCATAAATCTCTACAATATTACCTTTCTCCTACCATAGCCCCAGATTAATATGGTCATTTCAGTTTCTTTAGATATTTACAGCAAATAAGAAACCATAGAAATGAGGAGCAAGATGATTGCCATTTGATACTCCAGCATATTTTCTAGTAACACAATCTATTGAAAATATTAAAGCAGAACAGCACTGTAAGACAGAGAATACATTAGCACGGAACCAAGGGATGGCTTTAAGGTGAGAAGAATAAGGATTTCAGAACATAATAATGCAAGCTTTTTTTTAGTCCTATATCAATGTCTGCACAAGTTTTTAATATATCTGAAAAAAAGACATTGAATGCAGTATTAAAATACTCCTGCACAGTGATCTGCACCTTCGACAACATTCTTTTGACATGTATTCACAGCAACAGCCAAGTGCCTAATTTCAGGATTTGCAATGAGCTTTCTAAGTTATATCTATACACAATTTGGTCATTTGCAATAACTGAAATCCATGCACCTTTAAGAAAAGGAAAGTGAGAAAACAAGGTAAGTGAAAATAGGCTTAAAAGACAACTGACCTTTTTCCACTTCATTCAGATTAGCAGCTTGCAGTGACAAAGACAGAAGAGACAAGAGACTTTTTACATTGTAATACAACAGCATAGCACATTAAGCTAATGCACAACTATAGCAGCAGAGAGGTTGATATAGCAAACAAAGCAAGCTTCAAAGTCTCACCTCCAGCAGAACAAAACAAACAGAAAGGTAAGAAGTACATGCCACCAGTGGAGTAAGAGAGGTTTTACTTCTGGATCAGTTAGTTCTGTGATCTAATGACTGACAACAATGAGCAAGAGAAATGATTATCTGTAATCTATAGAATGTACATAAAATGACCTGAAGTTTACTAGACTGGGGTTAAAATAAAGGAGATGGTAATGTTAAGAGAATAGCAAGATTAAAGAGTGCAGGATAGAGTGAGGTATTTTAAATGTTTTATTTCTCCAGGTTCCATCAGAAACCCTGAATGTCTGTTGATTTCATTTGCTTACTGTTGGGTCACAGCTACAGTCTGTGATCTTAAGAAAGCTCATATTATAATGCAAATACCATTCTTTGTCTTTCTACCTGTAACTGTGGTGGTTGCTGTAAAAATTAATTGAGGCAGAGCAAAATAGATTCCTGATTCTTATGCAACAACACAACAAGCTTTCTAATTAATTGATTTTAAGTCAACACAATATAGCTGAGAAGTGTTGATTTTCAAGGGATTATTAGAAAAGTCAAAAAGAGACTGTTAGGTTTTAGATTGCAACATTCTTTGCAGTTCATTTTGGATTCTAACAAACCCTCCACATAAAAATAAGACTTTATAGAAAAGTGATTTACATTTCATACCAGCACGTTTCAGCTGATTTCTTCCTTATACTGTGCTATTGAAATGTAAAGCATATTTGCAGGTAATCATTCACCCAGGAAAATATTCTGGGCTGGTGCAATTCCATGTTGAGTACATATATGCTGTGACATGTTGAAAAAGGACAATTGAGAGTATTGTCAACCTAATTAAAAGAGGACAGGACTAGCCTACAGTAATATTTTCCTAATACATACACTGTGCCACTTATGGCTGAGGGACTTTCTGAGCTAGAGATCAATACCTCTGAATTTAAAAATATTTGTATATACTGAATATGAATATATAGCCTGTTTTCCTGATTATTAAGTTACTTTTGGCCAGCTAGTACATGAATTCATTTAGTGAAAAATCCTTTCATAAACAGCAAACATTAGAAATATGCATATCTGATTTTAACATGTTAGAACAAATATCAAAATCCAAATGCTTACAAAGTTCCCCATGAAAATTACTGTATACATACTTGACAGGGATTCTGTTATTTATCTTTCAACTCAGGTTAAAGGCCTGAGAAAAAAAAAAGTTCTAAAAATTATTTGATACCTCATACACACTTGAGGCAACTGTACAATTACTTTATATTCTGAACATTACCCTTTTGAGATCCTGATGTGCCCAGACTGCTTTCAGTCTAATTCTTAATACTGAAGGTTATTTATTATGTAAGACCATGGATGACAGATATGAGGACCCCTTGGCTAGCTCAATGTTTTACATTATCACCTTATAACTAATTTCAAAAATCACTTAAGATCTCACACATTGTGTCCTATTCTTAGATGCTTTGTATAATATACAGTATATTGTAGAATTCTGTACTTTATTCTGCGTAATGGAAAACCTAAATTTTTGCTACAATTACTATAAAATGAGTTGAGGCTCTAGTGATGCATTTAAAAGAAAAGCATCTTTTTTAAAAAAAAGTTTTGAAAAAAGTCTGATGAGCTGTTGTAAAGTCTCAACAGTTTTTAGCTGGGAGGCTAAACTTATTGATTAGAAATAGATTGTTTTGATTTCTTTTAGAGCTGGTGAGAAGACTCTCACCTACTCATGTGTCTTACTGACTTCAGTAGATATTATGAGCAGGCATTGTATCTGTAAAACTCATTGTATGTTTATGGTTAAATTATGCACAGATATGAAACAAATTTAAAAATACATTGTCTTGTATTTTGACTAAAGAAGCACAACTGCAATACAAACATCAAAAATTTTATCAATGTTTAGTCTCTCCTTTTTTCTCTCTCTTCAGAGGTATATAGAGAAATGCTTCAATTTTTATTTTAATTGTAAATTTGAAATTTACATTTCATTTACAATACACTAAAAATGCAACAGGCACACTTAATCAAAGTTTTAGGCTAGGAAATATAGACAACCCTTTGTATCCACTTTATGGATATTTAATAAAAAGCAGTCCTTCCCATGACATACTGTGAATCCAACAAGGTATTGATTCTAACAGTTAAAGGCACCCAAAGTAAGGCTGAAAATGTAGAAATGTGCAACACAGGTGAAAACACCTGCAAAGCTGCAGAGGAGGAAAGCACTCGCAAGTGAACTGTCTCCTATGTAATAGGTATATGAAACTTCTAAGCATGAAGCCACTGAAGAGCAATACTGGATTGATGTGCATCAATGCTTTGCATCCTTCCAGCCTACACAAGAGAATGCCTGATACCATTTTTAAAGGAGATAGCAACTGATCCCAGGGGAGCTGAACTTGACTCACATATACCTGAAATATTAATTTTCTGTTAAGAAACAGGAGGACTGCTGTTACTACTTACTGATGCTGTTACCTGTTGTTCCTTTCCAAGGCTTGAATTGTCAACTGCACTTAGGTATTAAGGTATTGGTACTTGGCAAAACAGTATTTTCTCTTATGAGAAGATTATGTCTGTCCTTCCACATACGGATCATCCACGCATTGTTAAATAGATTTTTGGCTTTTTTATTGCTTTAGATAGTGTAGCTTATCCTGCATAGGGGAATTTCTACCAAAACTTTACCTGGAATGAGTACTGGATGAATACCTCTATTAGATTATGAAGTTGTATCTCTTATACTTGTGTTTTAACATCGTCACTCATTGTGCATTCCCAATATTTAAATACTGACTTTAAATTTAAATACCCTAAAACAGGGGAGCAATCCAACAGTCTGCAGAACTAGTGATGGAAACACTTTGGATGAGAAAGGAGTTAGCTGGGTTTTCAATAAATAAAATTAATTCATGCATTTACCTCTCCTTACAGTTTCCCAGAGCTCAACTTTGATCAATTAAAGTAAAAATATAGGATGACTGAGTACAATTAATTCCCAAATTATGGTGGATCTTACATTTCTTTTTTATGCATTTCAAATCATAATGAATTTAAACTCTATGTTTTTCTAGTGGTCCACTATCTGATAGCAAATAGACCTGTCTAATTAGACGTCCTATAAAAAACATCAATGCAAACAATGGATCCTACTTCCTCCATGCTGCTGTTCCAACTATCCTCCATTCCCACAGAGACCATGACAGCAAGCAAGAGATCCTCTGTCACAAAGAGAAGGATATGCTTTGGCTTGGCTGCCAACAAAGAGAAACAAAAGACACTTGTCTTTTTATTCTGTGCAGGAAGCATCACACTTGGTATTAATATCTCTAGCGGAGTACAGGGCAGCATCCAGGGGTGCCAAATACAGCTCCCCAATGGCAGAGACAAATTCTTTATAGTAAACTGAGGATTAAGGAGAAAAGCAGAATATTTTTCAGATTTCTACAGCTACAGAGGTCCTTCACTGGGGTGTCTAGGCAAACAGTAAGGAGGGGCACTTTTTGAATAACCTTTTAAATATAAAAATGCTGTAATTTCAAAAATAAAAAAAAAGGACTTAATGAGTGGACATTAAATCTAGTTTTGACTACAAACCATACAGAAGAAAAATATGGAGGGACACCTGGTATTAAGTCAGTTGTAGAGTAACAACTAATACACCTGCAAAGTGGAAAATATTACTCTTCTGCAAGTTAATTCTTGAATTACCTGTGCTTTCTCTTACACTCCTACCTGTATATTCAGGTGGACAAAGGCAAGTATAGTTATTAATTCCATCTACACAAGTAGAATTGTTTTCACAGTCATTGTCTTCACAGTCATCAACATTTACTTCACAGTTTTCACCTTCAAATCCGTCTGCACAAGTGCACCTGTAATACAGAAAACCAAATAACCATACGGACATTTCAGTAAATGGACATTTTATGGATATTTTAGGTGCGGAGTCCAGACAAGGAATTCTGTAATTAATAGAATTACATTAGAATTATAATATTCCACAACAGAGCATGGTTGAATAATGTAAAAAGCCCTATTATCAAACAATCCCAAAGTAGTTTTTGTATTTTAAACTACAGAAAAATGCTTCTAAAGTAATATATTAGTCTTTAGTTTAAGGACCCTGCTAAATTAAATCATGGAGCATTCCTTTTGAAAAGCATTCTCCCTTTACATTGTAAGATTATATTTCTTATGGAAAGTGATCTTTTTGTTTTTTTTAAGGTTAAATACCTGGAAAATATTGTGGAATCAGTGATTAGTATGTAATAGCAGTTTTCCACAATCATTATATTGGTGCAGTTAAATGCACCAATAAAAAACTCTTGTTAATGTACATGAATTCATATAAAAAAACAAAGCCTGCATAAATTCAACTAAGCAGTAATTTTTTTTTTTTGCTTTTAATCATGTTTCTGCTAAACAAATACATCAAAATAGATAGTAAATGTAAAAGTCACTCAAACATGACTACACATACATTTTCATGTAATTTGCTCTACCTATAATTTCTGAAGCTTTCACTATGAGATTGCTTTGATTTTCAAAATATGTAGTGTTGCAACAAATAAATGAAAAAGGTCAAATTCTGAGGCATGACTATGTCAATTTAAATTCTTGAGGCATAGTATTAAGATGTATACACTTAATTTTTAATAGAAGACTATTTAATCCTTGGGCAGAATTTGGATTAAAAGTAAGAATAATGTCATAACGAATTGCAGGATAATGAACTGTATCTTTGTGAAGTGCCATTTCTAACAAGCTTGAGGTGTAGATTATTAAATGACTAATAATCTCACATAAGAATGCTAAAGAACTTTATTTCATAATTCATGAAGTACATCTGGAGTAATTGTACTGTGTGATTAAATAACTCAAGATTAAAAATGCTCACAGCATGTTTATCTGCTGGCATAGTGAGTTTTAAATGAATCATTAATTTTCTGTTTCACTGGGATTTGCATTTTATCATTTACATGCTGTCTGTTGAAGTAATACACACAACAACAGATGAATTATGAGATTTTTTCAGCAGGGATCTAGCTAGCTATTAATTAACATAATGGAGTCAATACTATGCTGTCTTGATCTGATATGCCTCAACAAATCATAGTCATTTGTTATTGTTTTTAACAGATTCAAAGCTCTAGAAGCTTTCCAAGGATGGCAACATGTTCTGAAAACATCCAAAGTGCTAAAATCTGCCTTTGTGGTGCTCTTACCAGCAAACCTAAAGATTAACACCAACATTAGTTTACCATAAAAATCTCAGGAGTTTTCCATCCTGTTATTACAATTAAAAAACCTACCAGAAACCATCTTTTTCTCCTTCTTTCAAATGACAAGTTCCACCATGGTGGCACGGGTTACTAATGCAAGCATGAATGGGAATATCACAGTCTTGACCCTACACAGGGAACAACAATTATAATGTAAGAAGAAAATGCACACACCAGTGGAAGGGAGACAAAGAATACTTTAAGGTTTTTAAGGATAAGCTTACATTTCAGTGAGCTTTTTTCCTCTTTATGCAGTACCTACCTTGAAACCATATGGGCATGTACATCTGTAGAAGTCAACTGGATCATTATTGCAGGTTCCATCATTTTTACATGGATTTGATAAACAGGGATTACACTTTGCAAGAATATTAACATCCACTGGCCCTTAAAAATACAAATTGGTTAGTCAGAAACAAGCAACTATTAATTTGCATTGGACAGGATCTATCTGACATATTGCTTTAAATTTTAAAATTTATATTTTAGATTCTATGGTAATTCTATATTAAGGAAATGCTGAATTGTCCTTCATTCTTTTGATGTGAGCAGATAAAAATGGGATTGGATTTTTGGTTTAAATATCACTTTTTAGTTTTTGTTAAGAGTCTGACACCATATGATTCCCATATTCCTATCCTCTGAAAGCTGTACAGTTCTGATCCATGATAATTACCTTTCCTTTGTATTAACAAAATGAAGAATACAATTTTAGCTTTTTTTTTTTTGTTATGTAGTAGGAATTGCCAGTGAGAAAGTGGGCTATCACAGTTTTCAATCCTTTCCATGGTAGTGTTGCTGAGAACACAGCTTTAAATGCATTTTTGCTTTAACAAATTTTTTATCTGCAGGATCACACAGATGGCAAAATGAAATGGTAAAATTATTGTAAATTCCTTGAACATCTGCAAACTTTAATGTAAATTGCATTGTCCAGGCTATCTCACCATAAACAGCTCTATACTGTGTCTTTCTTCCTTATGGGTCAGCCACAGTTCTGTGCATTACTGTGTTAGCTAAACCCACAAATGATGTAAACTGTACCTCAAACCTATGTGTAAGTGCAGAGTGCAATCCATGCTTGCAGTCTAGCTTCTTCTATTAATGATTATAATGAAAGAAATCAGAAATGGAAATTTCTAAGTTTCAGAACCCAGACTTGAGCTTTCACTTACACAAATCTTACCTCTGTTATACAGATGTTTTTGAGTTTTTTTTTTTTT